>JACATO010000985.1:340000-617632 GCA_018389105.1 Nautilus pompilius | reverse complement strand
ACTTTTCATTTTCACCACCCTGATTAAACATTAGGAAAACACCTCTCAAACTATTCTCTTGCCTATTACTTAGAACCAAATATTTCAAACCTGCTCTCTTCTAACCATAATACATTGCTTTAAAGTATAGTTTGAACATTGTTTAGCTTAGTCAAGTAATTTGTTTCTTGTTATCAGGCCTAAGTAGGGATTTTCCAGCTGTGAGAAAATAACTTCTGCAGAGAAATTGTGGTCAGCATTTAATTGGTTACCTGTCAGAGAGTTTGCTTCAGACTGAACAAGCCATGGTTTTTCTCTTTCCTAAGTTCATGGTTAGGCCAGTTGACATCATTCTATAAATGGCTGTCCACATACCAACCCATCCAACCCATGCAACAACTCTACAGTTTTCCATAACCATTAACCAGTTTTACATAGAGGCTAATGATGTACAGCTATTTTATATGGAATTCTGTTTTTAGGTATTGAAGAACAATAAAATAATAATGTCCCATTAACATTTATACTAAAGCACAATTCATCCTGATAGTCATTCAAATTAGTATTAAGAAACAATATTAAGTAAACATGATATCATGCTCCCAGTATCAGTTAAATTTGACATTCACAGAAATAACTTGCTGGGTTCATAATTATCCAGGAGGTTTGAATTGATAACAGCATCACAATTAACAGTTTATGTTCTGTGAGACAGCTGATCGGTTGTTTTCTTTTTCTTTTTTTTTTTGCTGAGATAATGCACTTTTATTAACAGTGTGATGTAGAAGTAGGTAAGTGTTTTTATGTGGTGTGCTAATAATTGTGAATGTCAGCATGTTCAAATCAGAATAGTGATAAGGACAAAAAACATTACTGCAAACTGTAGCCATGAAAGTTATGTCCTTTTTATTGACCCTAACGCTGAGACCATTTCCTGCAGAGTTGGCAAGCTGGCCAAGTTTTCTCTCTGGCAGCCAACCAAAGTCTAGCACTGAACTTTTATATCGTGTAGTCTTCTCCATCATGTTTTTTTTTTTTTAATAGACTTATATTAACTTTTATGCAGCGTACTTCACCATTCCTGCTGCAGTTAACAATTGGCTTTTATATTTGTAGAGAGATTCTCTCTCTCTCTCTCTTAACCCCCTCCCTTCACCAGATGCTGAATGGCACAGTTTACAAGCTGCCTGTGACCCTATAAAACACCCACTAAGAAACAGGTTGGACTTCTCTGCAGTTTTCTCTTTTTTTAATGCTTTCAGCTTTGTGCATATATATATATATATATGGAAGATTTTGGATTCTCTTCATTGATTGGCTAATTAATTTTAGTACAAGCTATTCATTTTGTTCTATTCTGGTCCACTCAAAGCTAAATCACAGCATCAACAATATCAACAAATGTCTGTGGGTCATCCAAAATCTCCTAAATGTTGCCACCTCTCTGTGCTTTAAATTGTAACGTCTAAATTGTTTTTAAGGCAGTTTGACTTGATCCCCACCCCTACCAAAAAAGTTAGGTAGTGCTTGAAGCTTGCAAACTGAACTTTAGGCTCTTTCCTTGAGTTTAAAGAAACCATAGTTCATGTTCTTTTTATCTTATCACAGAACAATCATCTATAAAAGACTGTTTTTTTTCATTTTCTGCTATGCTTTTATACATTCTCTGCTACTTCTAAAAATGATAAGCTAAGGAAGAGTGGGGAGAATAAAGCTAACCAGAATATTAAGATTGCATATATGTATGTATGTAGAACATGTGAATGGCTACCTGTAAGATGAATTTTAAAATGTTTAAAGCAGAGAGAAATTATTAGATTTAGATTAAGAATAAAAATTCAAGTTTATATATGTAAAATCACTCTTTCCACAGGTCTGGCTTTGTTTAGTTAAGTAGCCCTGATGGTCTAGTGATAGACTACTGAACTGCCATGGTCGAGGGCCCAAGTTTGAATTCTGATTAGGACCAGCTTGTTTTGGCATGGTTTCTTGTTGCTCTTCTTTACCAACCATTCAACTGAGTTTCTTCCCACATGTAGGGTTTTCTGGGTACATATGGTAGTAGCTTTCCAGGCAACCATGTTAACCCCCCTCTCAAGAGCCCCTAACCATACCTAGGTAACTATTTGCTTGGTCTCTTAGGCTAATTTCCACACATTCCCCATTCTAGTTCATTGCTATGAGATGCCTTTATATCCCAAAAAATTGTAACTGGGATCTGAGAAGAAGTATTCTGATAATCATAAGGAGGAAAGATCCTGTTTTGGCTTACATGATGAAGAAAATGAAACATGGCCACTGTCATTAAAATTCTTAAATCGATTTTTCTAATCTTATCGCTTAACTAGCAAATATGTCTTGTGAAGAAGATATCTGTACCTATTACCATACAAAAATTGCATTCATTTTAGATTAGTATTTGTCTCCTTTTTGTCATCCAGGCATCTTGAAGTTGATGCTTTGAAATTTTTATAAGGTTTCTGTCACGTCAATTTTAGATGATTCTAATTACTGAAAGCTAATTTTTCATATGGACCTAAAGTTGCAAATTGTCAGAGCATTTATTTTTTCTTTTGTTACCCCTTTGCTGCTGATGAACTGCTCCAGAATGGATCTCCATTGTGCAAATACCAAACCTTTGAACACCATGTAAATCATCTAATGATTGGGGACAGGGTTTGTCGGATTTTTTTGTTGTCTTTATTTACCTCCTGACACAAGTACCCCCCCCCACCATTGGAGACCTTTAATTCTATAAACATTCTGGTTTTGCACTCTTTTGAAATCGAAATGTAATAGTTTCAAGAATTTCTTTTACATTCCACTCTGCAGTGAGTGATACCACTTCACAGCATTACTTAATAAATGTAGTTTCCTTTGATGCTTGATTAGCACTGATAACGACATGAAGATAGATAACCTTACAAAGTAAATCATACCGAATTACCACCATTTGTTTGTTTGTGCTTTAGTGTTTCTGAGTCTTTAAGGTTTAAATTTTTGTTTTTTTTTTTGTAATCTCTAGAAATTTGTTAACTCAAATTTACGTCCATGCAGCATTAGTCATGGCTGATGGGGCATGTGGGAACAAATATCAAAGTCTTTATGTTGAGGCCTTTGGTGTTTGATATTTGCATTGGAGTAGCAGTAACCTTTACTCATATCCCTTTGTTTGTTTTAATGAAGACCAGCAGCTGAATTAAAAAGGATTTCCTACGTACCATCACTCAATTAAAAACAATCTCCATGTGTGCCAACGCCTACAATGGGGTGTATCACTGTGGTTGTCTGCTTGAAAGCACTGTTGATCTTGCACCACATGGAACTTTGGCATGGAAATCTGCACTAGGACTCTGTTTCTTTAGATGTGGAAGGAAACTGGAATCCCCAGAGGAAACTGGTGTGGCCAGCTGGTGAAGAAGTGAGAGACGAAACTATGGGTCTCTTGACCTTAGCAGTCTGGTAGTCTAGCATGCGATGCCCATTTTCATCATTTTTTCTTCAACTTGACAAAGGAATCAAGCTGTTGCTTAGAAATGTGTAAGGGGTATTTTTTGACAGACTCGTGATGATAGTAATTATCTTAATCCCCCCAAAATCATAAGATTTTAAAAAAAAATTTATTATTTTTATCTCCTGAGAGAAACATGACAGTTTATGTCCATAAAAATTCTGAGAAAATCTTAAGTCCTGGTGTTCAGCCTGTCATGAATAACTCTTGTTCAGTTTTTTTTTTGTCATAGTGCTAAGTTTTTAAATTGTGCACTTGGCATATCTCAGGATTGGGTGCATGGAAATACTGGGCTTAAAGGCCCACTGGATGAGCCAGTAGGTCGAGTTTGTGGATTAGTTCTTGGATACTGCAAAACAGTGCCCAAAGGATCCATTGCATCAGTTCAAGATTGGATCATGACACTGAAGCTTTTCAAATGGTGGTACTGGATGTTTGCTTTGCTTTAAGTAGAAAGATGATCATTATCCATTTATTAATCTGATCTATGTAGCTCTGCAAAGTTGAATTAGAACATTATTGATCTGGGTGGGAAATGTAATGGTAAAGAGCGTTCATCAATATTAATAGAACAGGAATTGATAAGAAATGTATTTTGGACTATGGTTCGTGCTGTTAGCTAGAGTAGATCACATGGGATGAATCGAAGATGGAGTGCGTGTGTGTGTAGCTTTTTGTAGATTTTTAAAATCTAGAGCATTTAGTTTGGGTCTTGGAATTGTGGCACAGGGTCACCTTCACATATTAAAAGGCTATTTACTATCAGAATTACTTTACAATTCAGTCACTGGGAATTTTCTCAGTTTTAGTATGAAATTAAAATTTAAAAAAAAAAATTAAAATCACAACAGCAATTTTATTCCAAAAGATGAATTAGGAAAAACTTTGCAAATTATCATTTTGGTTTGTTTAGAAACGACTACTTTTATGATGAAAATCTTAACTTCAAATCTCTTTTTACATCCTGTGATTTTTGTTTAGGAAAACATCATTTTGTAAGATTATTCCTCTAAATTGCTTAACCAATTATATTTATTAGGGTTTTAATTTTTTCTAACTATATTTTTTTTCTTTTTCTTTAAGGAAAAATCTGATAGCAGAGGAATTATTACAAAATATGTAATGCAAGAGTAAAATGCTTACGCATATTTGCAGGAATTTTGTGTGGAGTAGTAGGGAAAGCATCCTTTTGAGGATGGATGTAGAAATTTCTTGTGGTATCAATGTGATGGAAATAAATCATAGGTCCAATGGGACAAAATGCTTAATTATTGATTCTTGGAATACAGATTTTTTCCAAATTGCTTGAGTGGGCTCATAACATTTTCTAGCTAATGTTTTGTGTTGTTGTTGTTTTTTTTCTTCTAAAACTCCGTGTATCCCTGACTTAGTGCATTTGTTACGTTAGCTTTCAGAGTTAGCAACTCGTCAAAGGGCCGGTGCAAGGGTAACAAAGATAAAATTGTCTGACGTTTCATCAGCTATGGAAAGTGGTAAGGCATTGTTGGAAGCTAAGATGGATTTTATTGTACAGCAGTTTTACCTATTGAAGAATACATGTATCCATGGTTTCCTTTCTGTATGCTATTTTAGCAATTGTGGTATAGAATGGCAAAGAATACCGTACATACATTCCTGATCACCACTGGCCATACCACTACACGGTCTCTTGTCTTGTACAGCGACTGTTGTTGATCGCTCTGTATTATTATGCATTTCTTCACCTTTATTTATTGTTTATTAGCAATAATTTTGCCCATAAGCATGGCCTCTAAGTGTGTATTCTTGGTGGTAAAGGTAAAAAAAGAAAGAAAGTGTGCAGGAAGGCCAAGTAATGTAAAATGTCTTTAGGAAGGAAATTAGAAGTGGTTGATTGACTTGCTTGTGGGGTGAGATTCATGGGAGTTAACGAGTGTACCATTGGGACAATAAAGAAAAGTGAAGCTTTGATCATTGCTGGTGGTGCATCTAAAAGTGCTAAAGTGACCTTTATATTCTGTGACCCTAACATAGAAAAAAATGGAGAATGCTCTTAACATACGGATGGAAGATCAGGTCCGGGCCAAGCAGTATGTGCGAAGGCCAAGCGTATCTACATGCACCTTGTGGAAACTTCGGGTAGCGAAGGTTTGAAGACATTAAGTTTCAAGCCAGTAAGCACTGGTTTGAAAACTTTAAGAAGAGGTACAGCCTGCATAATATTAAGATTGTGGAAGAATCTGCTTCAAAAGATCACAAGGCTGTTGTGATGTACACAGAGCATTTGAAGAAATTTATGGAAGAGAGAGGTTACCTGCCAGAGCAAGTCCTCAATGCTGATGAGACTGCACTTTTTTGGAAGTGCATGCCTAACAGAACTTCATCTTGAAGGGTGAGAAGTCTGCTCTGATTCAAGGCAGCAAAGAACTGACTGACCCTTCTCTCTTGTGGCCCTGCCACAGGGGATTGCTTCATCAAACTGATACTCCTAAAGCCTTATGTTTGTTAACTGCATATTTTTCTACTATGGTGGTTTTTGGGAACGTACCCAAGTGGTAGGCAAGGGAACCCTATATAAAAAATTGAATTGGTGATGTCCCTTATGATGCAACCCACTTGACATTATACTTGGTTTCCTTTCCAGGGTTATTGTCTCATGGTTTGATTTTTATTTCCTTTAAAACAGATTTAGTAGTTAGATGATACATATGATACAACCCACTTGAAATTGGACAGTTTCCTATGCACACCTGAGAACTTCATTTAATATTTGTTTAGTGAACCAAAGGGATTTGCTTGTTGTTGTTGTTTTTTAATTTGACCCTTCTCTTTATAATAGCTTCATGAAATTATTTTAGTTTTTTTATATTACCCATGTTTATATTCTTTGAATAAGAACGCCCCCCCCCCCACACACACACACACACACACACACACATACACAAAAAGTTGAGCTATACAGTGCAGATATTGAGTTTCACAAACATTTCGATAAATGAATGAGAAATATTCATAACCAGGTTTAGCCTCGAGACGTAAAGGAGAGGTCTGATAGGGTGCCAATATTTAAGCACAGTTTGACATTTAAAAAAAAGGTAATGGTGGTTAATGGTGATAGTGTAAATCAGTTTAAAAATTGTGGAACTGGTTGCTTTGGGGATGTTGTAGCTGTTTCTTTCCTCTTAATAATTAAACTTTACTAAAATGTATACTTTTGAGAACTTAAAAAAAACAATTATTTATCAGGATTCGCAGCAGGTTAGGTATACAATTGGAAATGTGTTTCTATCCACTGGTAATTTAGAAAACCTTCCCAAAATGCAACACTGCAAAATTTCTCTGTTGCTTACAACTAGAAGTGAGCAGAATGAAACCAGATTCAATGCTAATTCTCTGTTTTGTTTTTTGTAGGGGTGGGAACTTTTTAGCTAGTCTGTTTGTTTCTTGCAAAGTTTTGTATTTTCTTCTAATTTCTTTAAAAGGTTTGCTTCATTTGCTATCTTGATTTAATGGTTAAACATTCAGAAGCAATTCCGAGACATTAGAACCTAATTGAGTTTTTATAGCATTTCATTGTGGGAATGTTTTCTGAATTATCATTGGGTCCAAACCAGATTCAGATTGCGTGCACCGATGCTTAAAAGAAGGCCTGCTTTTGTCTGGAATGAACTGTCTGCCTGCTTTTCGATAACCCTGCGTTAAACGTAGTGTATATACTTGGATTATTATTACATTACATTAGTGGCCACAATACCTTTCTAAAATAATTATAACAAAAAAAAATCAAAAGTAATACTTTAAATTATTTTTTTTTGTATGTTGGGAAATTTTCTTTTGTTTCTGTGAGAATTTTCAGGTAATTCTGAATTAAATAAGTGAGAGCTGAGACTTTATTTAGCCATGTTAGCAGTGCTTTGTGTAAAATCCCTAGTCCACCAACCAAGAATAAATAAGAAAAAATAGCTTGGGATAAGAGAAATGTTTTGTTTACCGGTCCAAGGATGAATACCGAGAAAAATGGCAACGACAAAGAAAAAAGAAAAAAGAACTTCTTGGATGTTGTTCTGATCTAGATACAAAAATTGTAAAAATGGATATCATCAGAAGTTGATAATGTTAAAAGTTTTCCATCAGCAGGTGCCTGGGTGAATGGGTTATTCTTGCACTCTTTTCCAATCAGTGGCTGAAGTGATGTAATTGAGATCAGTTGATTTTAGTGCTCACAGCATGCTGGGTATTTCCTGACTAATGTGTGTTCATTTTTACTCCTAATATCACCCGGAGATCCCCAAGCTTTGAAAATTTCATTATATAAAACTTTCAGTATGTCTGACTGTCACACTTGCAATTGTAGCTGGAAAACTTTGATACCACTTATTATAAGAACATCAGTTACTCTTAAATGAACCACTAGATGGCAGCAATGAGATCTCAATACATTGGTAGAGACGAACTGATGAAATAAATATGTATGTATGATATGTTAGTATATTGCAAAAGAGTCTACAGTGTGATGTTAAGACCTGTACATGAAGCATCATTTAAGCATTTTTGACTGTTGGTGTTGTATATAATATTAATTGTAGAGCATGGCTGCTGATCATGTGCAAAAGAGACATCAAAATCTTCAGAATTTGTAGATGGTATGACCATAAATGATGGGTATTTTAGAATAAGTTGCTGAATCAGAAAACTCTAGTAGACTCTTTACTTCAAAGGAAATTCAGGCCCAGTGAAAATGTTAGCAGAAAAATAATCTATTCCTGGTATGTTTGCATCCCGGAAGCTGTGTTTACTAGCTGTGGAGGCCTTACAGTAGTTTCATTCATAACATTAGGTAGTGTACACCTTGTGATAATGATAATACAATGTAGAAACAGCTGATAGAGTAGAGAACCTATTTTTAAACTGTTGTACAGTCTGTTAAACATTCACACTTAAATATCAAAAAAAAGAAGCAGCAACTTCTAATAGGTATCAAATCTTGTGGCATTTTTTTTTTTTTTTTAAGGTTTGTTTCTCTTGTATTTTCCTTTGAACTGCTTTTGTCACTTGTAGTTTTTAAAAAGGCTTCATTTTGTTGACTGATAAAATTTGTTTACATTCCATTCTAACTGGGCTTAGGCTGACTTGTTTCTTCTTTTTTATTAAAAGTACACATCCGACTTCTGATGGGAAGTCATAAGAAGTAAGCCGAGCAAATGTTTTCCAAGTGGGTCTGCCTACCAGATTGTGTGCATGGAAGTTTGTAGAGTGGGTGGTTGTGGCCATAAGGACATTCTTGTACACTACCTTCCCAGATTCTTAGAATTGTGCTGAAATACATAGTTAACCTTTAAGTTACTTGATAGCATTTTAAGTTGAGTAAATCAGAATGTGTGCATGCTATGTTTATGTAATATCAATGCTCACATCTGAGGATTAACCTATTAGCACTTCTTGGTACTGATTTGGTTGTTCTCATGTTTACAGCAACACCATGAATTTTCACTTGACCTGTTGTTACTATTATTTATTAAAGATGTCCCCCCCCCTTTTGAGGCCTGTTAATAGGTTGTTTAATTTAGAAACAAATTAATGTGTTAACATTATGGGACTTATCCTGGGGGAGTCATTTCAAAGTTGCATAGTGTTCACACCAGATCTCTACTCTCTTCGGATTCCATATTGGCATTCCTCACTGAAAATCAGTGCATATATTTTGACTTAGAAGGTGCTTAGGATTCTATAGAAGAAAATAACTAAATTAGAGTGTTCTTGAAATCATGATCTGTCATTAACTCAAAGTAAAGTGTGAATAGTATATCAAAATTTGGATCCTTTTTTATCTTAGAAAACTTTTAACATTCCAATATCTTGCTCACTATAAGTGAAGACAAATCAAATAGAAATTGCATTTAAAAAAACGAAAAAAAACAATTTAATTTTATTTAGATATAGGTAAAACTTAAAAAAAAAAAAATATATATCTTTAGGAATAATATAACTTCTAGATGAAACACAGTTTTGCATAATTCAAAGCAGGGTTTTATGGGAATTGAAGGAAGTTTTTGCCAGCCAATTATTGGTGAAATGAGCTTATTACTACTAATCATTGATAAAAATGCGCTAGAGTTTAATGGAAATTATGGGCCACTACAATGCAAAGGTAGAAAAATGGAATTGCACCCATATTTAGTGAAGTAGGATGTCTGCTTTTGTGGCATTGCATTGTGGGAATGTTTTCTTAATTATCAACACAGAAAATTGTTTCAAAGTTCTATGCAATCTTGCTTTAATTATGCAAATACGTGTCAGGCCTTTGTATAATATTTGAAAAAGGTTGGTATTTTGTATGTAGCTTGTTTCTGAACTTTGTATTCTCCCACACTATCTAGAAGGGTTTGTAAACAATGAATATATTAACACAAACTTCCCACCCACTTTGTTTTTCCACTCAGCCTTTGGAAGTGAGATGAAGGCAAAGCAGGAGAGAAAGTATTGCATACATAAAGTGATTATGGAAATATATACAGGATATGCACAACTAATGAGTAACTGCAATTGAGAAATGTTTATAATGCGTACATAATACATTATTACAGAAAATATTTAAAAAAAACAAAATGAATACATTGTGCAGTGCATTAGTATTTGTATGTGAGTCCTTTGCTTTATAAAGCACATGATATCTTGTTCTCATGCTTCCATATAGGTTATCACTGTGGAATGTTTCAAATATCCTGCAGCACCTTTTACAATTCATCCAAGGTGTTAACTTTCTCGGTAGATGTATGACATAGAGCTTCAATGCTCTTTGTGAGTGTTCCTTCAGCCTCTTTGCATTCTAGAGTTTTAATCACACTGGATGTATGCTTTGGGTGGTGATCATGTTGGAAGATGAATTCCTGCTTGATGAGATGTCTGTCTTCTTGAGTGATGGATGAAAACTTGCCTGATTCTGTCAGAAATAAGTATGCCTCTGATTTTAGGCAGATCTCTGGGACCCTTGGCTGATAGGCAGCTCTGTACTTGCATTGATCTACTGCCACGCTTTCAGCATCTGTTATGCTGCTCCCCAATCCATCTTTTTAACAAACTGCTCTTGATTATTTCCAATTAGTTCAAACTTGAACTCATCTATAAACAGCACCTTCATAATTTGTTTTATTTCTGCTGTCCATTTCAGCCAGCCTTGCCATTTGGTTGCCTTTCTTGAACAAACGTTTTTGGGCAGCTACACATCTATTGAGACCACGTTGTGGTAATGTCTATCTTACTGTACTTGAGGAAACGTTGACACCCATACTTGGCAGCTAGGTCATTCTCAAGATATTACTGGCTCATTGTCTTTGATATAGAGATAATACCCCGAGGCACTTAACCTCACTTTTGGAGAGGTTGGGCTTGCTTTTTCAACTGCATCTGTTATCAATAGTACCGGTTTCATTTATCGTCCTCAGAGTTTTACATATCGCTTTTTCTGAAACATGGAAGTTGGGTTGCAATCGGTGGCATGTAGTAGCCTTCACTAGCTAAGACTTTGATTTCCATGAGCTTGTCAGGTGATATTTCCTTCCCAGGAGCCATAATATTTACCACACATTCACTACACTACAATGATATAACTGCTTATACCTTTTAGTTTTTTGTTTTCTTTTTTGTTGCAGCAGCTGTGATGCTCTCCAATTGCTTGCTTGACAACCAGTCACAGTGCACTATATCAACACATGACTGCATTTCGTTTTTATACTCATTTTTAAAATTTTCATAATAATTTTCAATGCTGTAGATAAGCATAATTATAAATCCTGTTATAAGCCAACATGATGAAAGTAAGTCTGACTCTTAACTTTGCTTTGCAAAGAAAGAAACACTTTTTCTTTCAAGGCTTAGATGATACTGTACAGGGAGACACAGTGGAGCAGTACAATCTATGCTGAAGCTTCATAGACCTGGTTCATAAATGGGATCCCAACTGAAAATGCATTGAGATTGAACATTAAGAAAGATGTTGGTGTTGCCATTGTCTGTCTGTTTCCCTTGCTTTAGGCTTGGAGAAGGGAGGGGACTGGTCTTATAAGCTATCTGTTTTAAAGCTAAGCAGCTGCATTGTAACAGACTGTTTTGCTTGAATGTTAAAACAGGAAAGGCATTATCTGGAGATGTTGTGAAAAGGCTGTTAAACTCATCTTGTGATAAAGTAACTATTATAACCTAATTGGGAGGTGAGCTTTAGTTAAGTAAATCACATATTGCCAATAGCGCTCGCAAATATCATTTGGGATGTTGTGTTATAGTTCTAGTGGTGTTAATGAGCTTCTATTATAGATTTTTTAATTTAAAGATAACATTTAATATTAACTGAAGTTTGCTTACGTGCAGTGGTTGATATAAAATGTGGTTGTAACAGACATGGTTATGCAATTTACAGAAAGTAAGGGGTTTGCTTAGTTCAGACATTTCCCATCTTATTAATAATAAGTAGACTAATGAAGTGGCAGTTTGGCAATCTTTCACTAATTTCATCGTAGCATTTGGACCCAAGGTTTTTTTTAAAAAAATTTTTTTTTAAAAAAGTTTAATGATATTGATTGGAAGATGTTTTCCAACATGTTTCATTTTTGTTTTTCTAAAACTAGATTATTTTACTCTGTTTGGAGAATATAATATTGAACTTCAACATTTTGGTTTTTTGAACCCTATTGACAAAGTACTTGTTGAGAAATCTGTGTTCCTATGTAGAAAAAGTAAATTTTCCATTTTTTTTTCCCCTTGCTATGAAAACATCTGCTGGCCAAACATCTTCATAACCTTAAGTTTGGTATCTTACCGATCAACCCAGTAAACCTCCTTTGAACTGTTTCCAAGATATTTGTATCCTTTCCATAACCTTAGGCTCCTTGCCTGAAACATTCTGCAAACAGGAGTCTAACTAGAAGCTTTAACATGGGAACTAGAACTGCTGGAGTTTGACTATTTATAGTGATTTATCACAAGACCCTATTTCTTAGGGCTGAACGCTCTTTAGTTTTAGATGTTTTACAATAGTAACTATTATGGCTGCTGAAGTCTCTCCTGCCACTGTAATTTAGCACTGTCTAGTTCAGGTGTGTAATTTACACTTGTACTTCAAAACCAAATATATATTTGCCATTTGTCTGACTACGCTGTTAAATGGTAGACCGGACCCATAAAATTAGGGCTCTTTTGCAAATAAAAAAGATTGCAATAATAAAACCAGACCTCAAGAAGTACAAATAAGGATCATTGAAACTGATTGCTTTATTGCATTGATGCTGAATATAAACAAAAGCAAACCGAAAAGTCACAAAGACTAATAAAAATATACATTTTATTTCCAGAGCTGTTCTGATTTTCATTCATATACATACATACATATTTATGACCAAGTAGTTATTGCCCCTTTCTCTATTTCTTCTGTCAGAGCTTTTGATTATTTGTCAAGGATTGTTGCTGTATTAAATTAACACTTGCTGTGCTGTTCTTCTAGTGAACAGATGTAGTGCTGTGGACAGCTGACGGGTGCCAGGATAGATCGAAGATGTAGGCCCCAGCCTTGACTTACCTTCTGGTTTTATGCAAAATATATTCATTTTCATACATGTCTTTATCAGAAAGTTTTCTAGAAAAGGAATACACACACAGTGGCAAATTAGCATTTTACATAATTTTTTCTCAAAGTGAAGTTATGAATTATGCAAGTTCAGTTTTGATAGTCTAGAGATTGAGGTCATTTAATCTTTTCTGAGTCGTTGTGCTGTGCATGAAGTTTTTGATGTACTTGAGTTTGCTGAATGATCACTTAGCTGATGCAACTGTGATTGGCAGCGTACAAGAAATCTGAAGTACTCTACAAACACTGCTGGAAACTTCTTCCCACTTGAAGTGTGCAATCTTGTTCAGAAGATGCAGTGGGCTAAGAGAATATGCTAAAAAAAAATTGGCAACCTGTATAGTCTTAAGATGATTTGTTTCTTCAGTCAGGTGAAGATGTATCTTTCTTGTACTCATTTGCATAATTACCATGTGCACTTTGACCATCTCTGGGTCTCTCAGTAATTAGCTTGGCTATCTCCTTCCGGTTCTTAGTGTTACTTCACAGATGAGCTGATGGATGAGTTTCTGCCTAGCCAAGAAGACCCTACATTAATGTATTGTCACTAAACTTTGTCTTCGTGGTAAATTTGCATTCACAACATTGACGGAAATTGAAATCCAGGAAGGGCTGCGTATATGTGATATTTGGGGAGAGGTGGAGGAGATATTTTGACAGAAGTCTTCATCAGGGTTTTCACCCCCCCCATCTTTTGTTCTTTGTCAGGTACACTTTTCTATAAAACTAACTACAAATATTCAACATCGCATAAATCTTTGTTCTTCTCAGAAATGTTGAAGAAATGTTTTTTTCATTTTCCTATTTTTTTTTTAAAAAAAAAATTCTTCAGGCCTAGTAGCACATGCATAACAATGATCGGTCATTGCTGAAGCACTGGTCACGACTCTTCATAAACAAAGTATTAGAGAATTGAGAATCTCCTATCACCATTGAAAATAAATTATCTTTAACATTTTTGAAGCTTCATTTAACCAATGAATGGATTAGATTCCAAAGTTATTCTCACTGAACTTCAGTCACATTTGGTAACATCTAGTGCACTCTTAATAGTTCTTATTTCACTGGTCCGTCAGAGTTCCATGTTGACCTAATGGCAAACCGTAGGACCAGTGAATTTCTTAACACCATTTTTTGAAACCATTTACATTCTATTTGTTGTTTTATTACAGATTTTATCTTGCTTAACTTTTTTATAATTTTTTTTTTGGCAGGATGGGGCATTTATAGAATATTAAGTTTTTCCTTCAATTCATGTTTGTGAAATATCAGATTAAAATTGTAAAATTTAATCTAAATTATATATAAGTTTGTAGCATATATAATTCTTGAATATTTTGATTTTTGTAAATATTCCATTACTTTCTATTTTAATTTTCAGATTGAATGAAAATTGTTGCATTTTCCTGGTAAAAAGTAATCAAATGAGAGGTGAGTGACGTTGGTTATTCTCAACATTGTTAATAAACCTAAAATGATTAGTAATTGATGAATACATTCTTAAGTTACAGGTGTTTGTCAGTGGGTATTTTTTTATGTGACTTGGAATTTGTTGAATTTTGACACAGACACAGAGAGAGAGAGAGAGATAGACAGACAAATTTTGTGAATATACAACACTTAAGAGAAGTTGGTCTGAAAGAGAATTGGGAAATATTTTGGAAGATTCTAATTTTTTTCTTCACAACCAAATGTGTTTTGATTTTCTTTTCTCAGCTAAAAGTGTGCAAACAAGACATCAGCAAATCATCCTCAGTCACTTCCGTTCCAGCTGTCTGAAAGGTGCTGGGTACATACAGCATCTTGTCAGAAGTAAATAGACACACTAACGTGCAAAGCAACCAGCTGTACAGGCAAGTTTGTGTTCTGGGTAAAGCAAAGAATGGCTCCACTAAGCGCTGGATATACCACTACTTACTTCATTTAAACCAAGTATGAATGCAGAAATAAAGTGATTCTCTTACAAATAGGATGTTTGAGAAGTGTCAGTAATTGGCAAACAGTGTCCTTGAATAATGGGATAAGGTGGAAGGAATGCTAGTCCATTTTCTTTTTGAGTCTGTGTCATTAGCTTCACAAATCTTCAAGTTGTCTTGAATGGAAAACTCCTGACACCTTTCACTTAGCTTTGGTTTAGATAGGCAGACAGAAGGGCAGGAAGTTTCACAACAAATTAAAGGGATATAAGGCCTTAAAAACAAAAACAAAAAAACTGAAATGTAAACCAATGAGAAGTACATTCTTCAAATGTGTAAATAAGACTTCATATAAAAAAGAAACAAAAGATTTAATTATAACCAAATGGAAGAGAGATCCATACTTTATAATTAAATTATTTTAAAAAAGAAGTTTTCAGCTTTCTCTAGATTTTGGGATTCTGGTTCTGGGGTTCCAGACATGAGAGAGAACCAGTTATGTTGTTTAGTACATTCTCATAGTTAAGAAAACAGATTCTTTCCTCAACCTGTCCAATCTCTCCAAAATAAATCCTTTCCAAATTCATTATCCTTTGGTAAATTATAAAATTTCATTGTCAATTCAAAATGTCGAGGCGGTTCACACTGAAAAGACTTTACAAACTGATTATTGTCAGCCAAAGTGCCACCAATTTTTTTGCTTCTGTAAAGTCTCACATTTTTAATCTTGTAATTTCTATTATTATTATTATTATTATTATTATTATTATTATTATTATTATTATTACTACTTAAGTATACGTTGTATGAGGTTTTACTGAAACTAATGATCCCTGATTATGGGAAAGCTACTATTCAGACAAACATGTGATTTCTATTCACACTAAATAATAGTATCATTGTTGCTACACAGGTGGCAGCACAGTAACCATTGCAAATGGAATCCTCCATGAGTCATCTAGCATCCATTTGTGCCAGGGTAAAATGGTGGTGTTTAGATTTCAACAGTGATGGTGAAGATGACTAGTGCTTAGGTACTCTGTGACATTTGAGAACAAAATGTGCAGATGTACAGATTTTAGTGTTTTTTTGTTATTGTTGTTGGTGGTGTTTCTATCTGGTTTTTCCGTGATTTGTTAAATAAAATCATGGGTATGTCTGACTGCTGGACTTCCTGTAATTAATTAGGGCTTATTACTTTCAGTACAATTCTTGTATATATAGTTGTTACAAATTTTTTTTACAAACATTCTCATTGTGTATAGAACAACTAGTGTTTACTAGTGAGGTGGTCATGTGGACTGAAGTGATAAATTAAATTCCAGATTAGGGCTGGCTCAGTTTGGTGTACTTACTGACTGCCCTTGGTACAGCTTCTTTCCCTCATCACTTTTTCATCAGCTGGCCATGTGGGTTTCCTCTTCAACCTAAAGAAAAGAAATGAAGAGTTGATTTTTTTCCAGATACTTGTGGAGGAAGTGCCATGAATAACAGTTGACTGTCTTGAGCTTTGGTCGCCCTCAGCTGTACCAAAGTAATGCTTAGCCACACCTTCCTTTTGTAGCCTGTTGCTGAACTCAAAAGTCAGTCACCAAGATGATGATGTTGATTTGTTTATTTGCTTGGTATAGTGATGATGGCCTGGCATATAATATATCATTAATAATTGTCATGTCTAAGACCTATAAAGATTCGCACATTTGGAACATTTTCCACACTTGATTGAATGATGATTAAAAAAAGGGTTAGCCACAAATCGGAAATGTAAACAGTGCCATAACAATCCAAGGAAATAAGATGATTAACAAACAAAGGAATAATTTATAACAGACTGTATTTTTGATTGACTTGTTTTGGCACAATTTGAAACTGAGAAAACTAATTAGATGGTTATTTTACCAGCTCGTGCTCAAAGTATTCTTTCTAAAGAAAAATGTTGAAGTGACCATATGTTCAGGTGAATTTTCCCCATTTAAGAAGACAGGTGAAGGAAGCAGTTTTTTTAACTATTAAGAAACTTGGAAAAAAGTTCCACTTCTCTGGGCAAAATCATCTCCCTCCAAAAAAAAAAAAAAAAATGCTTTTAATTCCAGTGGCAGTATGCTGAGAGTTAACCAAAAAGAGAAATTTTGGTCGTACTTCAAGTTTAAACTCAAATACGAATGCCATTTTTAATGTTTTCAAGAAATGGCATGACTTCTCTAATATGATATTGCTACTTTAAGCTTACGTTTGTGACATAACCTGAATCACGCAGAGTCCTGTTGTTTTCGCACTTGTATTGCTTTCCCCGACGACTTTTTCTGTCTCGCTGGTTCAGCAGTCGCCAAAGCAACTGCTGCAGAAATTGGTTTGGGTGGGGAGGAGGAGATTTCTGTGGCTTGACTGCCATTAAGTGTGAAATATTGGACTCGTGTGATGAACAGGAGCGGGGTAAAGACTCATAATTTGAGAAAAAAAAACATTCAGCACGAACACGAGTACTTTAGCATTAGAACGTTGGCAAATGAAGATGATGATTTTTAGTAAAGAAACAACAACAAACATGGCATTAGAATGATCATAAGTAAGAGTACAGCTAACTTTCTTTTCTTATTTTTTCCTCCAAAGATGGTCAGCCAATAATCAGAAATTCATTAATGCTATAGTATTTCCATGAGACCCAACAGAGTTTGGCCCTAGCCCTTTTCTCTCTCTTTCTTTCAAGATGTGCTTCTTTGTTTTGTCTAATATAAGTTGTTTATACTGTATATGTTTGTTTTTAGTATGGTCATTTTCTAATCGAAGAATCTGAGTAATCGGTTTTGTCATCTCACTAAAACATTTGTATTACAGATCAGAACTATAAGGATACACACTAGTGGTTAATTGTGAACTAAACGACAGAATAATTCAGTATATTTTGGTGTTATGCGACATCTTAAGAAAACTAACTCTCTTGTTCGTGTGTGTATTTTATAATAGTCACGTGCTTATCTAATCTACAAAGCTATAAAAATTACAGAAAACTTTGGTAATCAGCGCAATTTCCTAGTCACCAGCTAAAATAGGGCCACAGTGTGGTAGTCAAGTGATTTTTTTATACCTCTTAAGTGCTCAAAGCTTAGCTATTTTTTGACATATGGTCAATTAACTTTCTTTTGCCCATTCTGGAGTACCTGATTACGTATTTTTTTTGCGTAAATGAAGCCTCACCTATTTTCTGAAAATGATTTCGGTTGGAATGGTTATGCTGTCTAAATCCCTGTGACTACTACAAGATACCTGTTGGAATGGTGTAAACCAGGAAGTTCAGAAGGTTCAGTGCAGCAGATTGACTGACTATCAAAATTTGGACAAGGTCCTACAGGTCTTCACGCTGTAAGGGTCCCTTCCTTCCTCCAATAATAGACTTTTCAGTTTTTTCCCCCTTTGTTTCACACTCTAGGCATCCTCCTGTCTTATGTTTTCTGCATGCCACTTCCTTTTACTATGCATCGCTGTTCGCTCATTCCTTTAAGTTAGACGTGTAATTTAACAAATTAGATTTCTTGCTGTTTGAGATCATAAATCAAGAATACATAACAACTGTATTGAATCTTTTAGCCGTCCATAATTTGAAAGATAATGGTTTGTACATGTCAAATAATATCTCTGCAGGTTTTAGTAGGACCCTTATAGTAGCCCAGTCATAGTTTTCACTCTTGGTGTTATTGATAGTTATCAGAATAGAGTGTTGCTACTAGATTTTGTTTTGGTCACCAATGACGACTTGGTGTCCATCTTTCTGAGTCCTGCATATCTGATTCCTTTGTTTCAAATAAGATTTCTTGAAACAATCTGCAGGTGCATCTCAAAAAATTAGAATGTTGTCGAAGAGTTCAATATTTTTTGTCAGTTATTTCAGAAAGTGAAAATTGTATATATTCTAGACTCATTACATGTAAACTAAAATGTTTCAAGCATTTTTTAATTTTAATTTTGATAATTACGGCCTACAGCTAAAAAAATAGAAAAAACGTATCTCAAAATATTAGAATATTCCATTTTGAGTTTGAGTAAATCACTATTTATGCAGTATAAATACCATGAATCTCTCAGTCTGGTTCAGTACACACAACCACGATCATGGGGAAGACTGCTGACTTGACAGTTGTCCAGAAGACACTCATTGACATCCTCCACAAGGAGGTTAAGCCACAGGTCATTGCTGAAAGGGCTGGCTGTTTGCAGAGTGCTGTATCAAAGCATATTCATGGAAAGTTGACTGGAAGGGAAAAGTGTGATAGGAAAAGGTGCACAAGCAAGAGGGATGACCGCAGCCTTGAGAGGATTGTCGAGCAAAGCCGATTCGAGAACTTGGAGGAGCTGCACAAGGAGTGGACTGAAGCTGGAGTCAGTGCATCAAGAGCCACCATGCACAGACGTGTTCAGGAAATGGGCTACAAGTGTCACATTCCTGGTGTCCAGCCACTCCTGAACCAGAGAGAACGTCAGAAGCGTCTTACCTGGGCTAAGGAGAAAAAGAACTGGACCATTGCTCAGTGGTCCAAAGTCCTCTTTTCAGATGAAAGTAAATTTTGCATTCCATTTGGAAATCAAGGTCCCACAGTCTGGAGGAAGAGTGGAGAGGCACAGAATCCGAGTTGCTTGAAGTCCAGTGTGAAGTTTCCACAGTCAGTGATGATTTGGGGTGCCATGTCATCTGCTGGTGTTGGTCCACTGTGTTTTATCAAGTCCAAAGTCAATGCAGCCGTCTACCAGGAGATTTTAGAGCACTTCATGCTTCCGTTTGCTGACAAG
The DNA here is from genome assembly GCA_018389105.1 of Nautilus pompilius. Lineage (NCBI taxonomy): Eukaryota > Metazoa > Mollusca > Cephalopoda > Nautilida > Nautilidae > Nautilus > Nautilus pompilius. The sequence continues at coordinate 597,849 of JACATO010000985.1, read as the reverse complement.
CTTTATGGAGATGCTGATTTCCTTTCCCAGCAGGACTTGGCACCTGCCCACAGTGCTAAAACTACTAGTAACTGGTTTGCTGACCATGGTATTACTGTGCTTGATTGGTCAGCCAACTCGCCTGACCTGAACCCCATAGAGAATCTGTGGGGTATTGTCAAGAGGAGGATGAGAGACACCAGACCCAACAATACAGACGAGCTGAAGGCCACTATCAAAGCAGCCTGGGCTTCCATAACACCTCAGCAGTGCCAAGGGCTGATCGCCTCCATACGACGCCGCATTGATGCAGTGATTCATGCAAAAGCAGCCCCGACCAAGTATTGAGTGCATAAATAAACATACTTTTCAGAAGTTCGACATTTCTATATTATAAATCCTTTTTTATTATTGATCTTATGAAATATTCTAATATTTTGAGATAGTGGATTTTTGATTTTCATGAGCTGTAAGCCGTAATTGTCAAAATTAAAACAAAAAAAGGCTTGAAATATCTCACTTTATGTGTAATGAATCTAGAATGTATGAAAGTTTCACTGTTTGAATTAAATTACGGAAAAAATTAACTCTTCCACGATATTCTAATTTTTTGAGATGCACCTGTATTATGTAGAATTTAGATAAATAGCTGAGCATTTCTTAAGCTGATTTTATTTCTTATACAAAAACTTTCCTACCTCCTAATTTGAACTCTAGAAACTGTTTGTCTCAATCATTGGTTTTATACTGATGCCATCCTTGCAGACATTTTCAAGAGGATGTGATAGAACCATTTAAGATTTTCCCTCCCTCTGCTGTGGAAAATATAGGTTTAAATAGGTTCTTTGATGCTAGTGTTATAGAAGAACATTACAGGAGGTTGTAAACACAAGCTGAACGAAACTGAACTATTGTCTAGACATGAATTTGTGCCTTAGAAGCTTAAAAAAAAACAAAAAACCTTGTTATTTAGGAATCTTATAATACCAGTACCTTTTTATGTTTTAAATAATTTTTCTTTCTCTTTCCCTTCTTGAGGATTTTAGTACAACTTTCCAAAACTTGCGGTACGTAATTCAGTTATGCAGTTGTAATATGAAGTATTATTGCCACTGAAATGCACAGGCTTACATTGGACAGAGATCAATAATAAAACTATCATTAATGCATTCGGGACACAATGATTAGATTTAGGCATGAGTGATTACTTGATGTCATATTTAATTCACAAAGCTATCCAGTAATTTTCAACCAACTCCAGGAAGTTGTTACAGATGCTATGTTTGAGAGATAATGGTTCCAGCATGTTATAAAATAGCCTGTCATTTAGGTATCATTTTGAAATCATCACATGCACTCCCATAAATGGAAAAACAAAAAAGCCACTATTAAAACAAATATCTAACTAAAATTTAAAATATTAAATTTAAAAGACTGCTTAATAGTAAAGTTGTATTTTACATTTGGCTTCTGAACTTTTTTTTTTTTTTTTGTAAATTGAATTTCATGCTAATGTATAATTTTAATACTCTTTCATTTTGGTGTTGTAGTTAGTTTTACTTACTCAACTGGTCTGAGTTTGAAAAGATATTTAAAGACATCTTATCTACCATCATCATCAACCTACCTTTTATACATATGGCTGTACTGCACTCCTGTTATTTTTGCATTTCACAGATTTGAAGTTGTTTTAGCAACATTTAATCTTTTAACTAGCATATAATTAATACTTGGAAGTATTCTGCATCATTGATATATACTTGCAGCCATAATAATTGTAGACCAACTAACTGAAATATCCTGGTCGGTCTCTCTCTCTCTCTCTCTCTCTCTCTCACATATATATATATATATATATATATATATATATATTTATTGTGTGTGTAATCACTTTATTAATGCATATATTTACAAATGGAAGCTTGACATAACCAAGTTTGAAAGAGCACCTGTTTGTTCTTACCCTGGTTACTGGTTTGATCAATGAAGCCAAATGTCAGTTATGACTCTCTTCTCTGATGATATCAGAATTTTATGGGTGCCAATCTATATACTTCACTGTGCAGGCAGTGCTCTTGGTGGTCAGGGTTAGACCCCTAATGACTTTTGCAGATTTTCATGCCAGTGAAGGCTTCCTGTTTTATGAACTGTTTTCATTAAAGTACAAACTGAATACATTGAAATAAAATGGATGGTCTTTTCTGTGCTACTTGATATTCGGGTCAGAAACAGGGAAGAAATACGAAACAATCTTTAATTTTTTCACATGTCATACAAACTTGTTTGTAATACCCATTACTCGTATCCTTTTGTTTAAGGAAAGATGTGGAATTATTAGAAAGTTTCGTGTAGATTTACTGCAGTGTTTCTTGGTTATCAAATAAGCTATATGGCTAGATATTAGAAAATATTTGCATAATAGAATTATCAGTGTATGAAATAATTAATATTTATAGTGCAGATCATTTAGAAAAAATAACCTTAATAAATACAGTTGACTATCCTAGGACCCGTGTATGAATAAGCCAGGATGTCTGACTTCTAAACTAAAAAATAAGTTTAAAATTACATGTTAAGAATAAGAGGAAGAAGCTGTCAACCCTTTGAGAAGTATGACCATAAGTTTGTTTATGGAGAGTGGGTATTGATCCTGACAGAGTAATCTTGTAACCCTGGAAACATATATTTATGCGATTACTATCATGATCGATACCCTACTCCCATAAATATATGAATATACTCCTTCCTCAAAGGGTTAAAAATTAAAGTGGGTTATGCATTTGCAGGAACTACTACAATAGCTTTGTTGATTTAGTTGTAATTTTTTAACATGGTTACAGAAGCAGCCAGATATGGAGCTCATGGTGGGGGGGGGGATTGATTTCTGATTTTATTGTAGTCTTGAGAAGATTAGATACAGTGCTGATTGCTAAAAACTCAGCTTTTCCCCCCCTCTCTCTCTTCAGTTGTGCATTCTCTAGGCTAGTCAGTATTTTTACTCGTTAGAGTCTGGACATTTTGCTTAATTTGTACTGTGTTGCTATTGAACAAAACAATGAAGCATTATCTGCATTCTAAAGAAAATAATTTCTCTCTCTCTTTAAAGGATGCATTCATAAGAGAGGGAGGAGGTGGTTCATTGATTAACCATTTGCATTTAATGAGGTTTTCTCTATACTGTCAGCAAGGAATTCTTTTCTTTCATTAGCTTAGCCACGTTATTTATTAGAAACGGCAGGATGTAGGACCTCTTTAGCTAGAGTAGCTGCCCCCCCTCATCTCTCTCTCTCCCTCTCAGGTAAACATTCACTTACGCTTGGATGCTGTTTGAATATTCTGATGAAGATGCATTTATACAAAGTCCAATTAGCCATGGATAGAATTCTATTTGAATGCTTATTTGTAATATTCAAGTTGTCCCTCAGAGTAGTCATTTATTGTCTGGTCTGATCTGGCCACTTATTTATTTCAGTTGTTTTTGGTACAAAGATGTAGAAGCTGCATGGTTTATGTAAGACTCCATAGTTTAAAAATAAAAAATGTATGATACAAGTCATTCTTATGCACACTGCCTCCTCCATTTGAAAAAGTTTATGGTGATGGTATAATGATGGCATTATGTTTTTGCCCAATTCACCAAACTCACTGGTGCATGCTGAATTGGGCAAGAAATAATGAGTCTGACTGCACCCAGCCGATGGGCAGAAAGCCAAAGGCCGGGAAGAGAGTAGCAATATAGGAAAATACAGTATGTGGCACTGGCCGAGCATTTTCCCTGTAATTTATCTTGTGGATATTTTTTACCCCCCCTCTGTCCAACATCCTGTGGATGCAATGGCACCAACTGTTTCTTTGAGCATTTATTAGAAATACTAAGAATGAAGCATGCTTATGTGTGACTTGTTTTTCTTTTGCATGAGGTTACAATGCATGTGTTAAGAAAGACACTAGGTTGTTAGGGACAACCTTATCTATTTTGCTTAAGCTAGTTAATGCGATAAAAATGTTTGTTTTTTTTTTAAATTTTTTATAATATTTTATGAGTATACATAAACAAGACTTCAAAGAAACATTTACCCTAATTATAGGCAAAATAATCAAACAGAAATGTCACCTGGTGGTATCGCCTAGTAACCAAGGCATTCGTTTTGAGGATTGCTACTGTCAAAGGGGAATTTTGATGGGAAAACTGATGCATGGCTTAATACAAATTATGCATAGAATTAAAAAGCAAAGAATGTTAAGTATGGTAGGAAGGCAAACGTGAAATATGTTAGCCTTCATAGATGGGTGAACGTTAAAAATTTGGTTGCATAATTTTTATATAAAGGTTGCCAATCAGTTCTTTTTTCTTTTGTTCTCCATGGATAGGAAGGTGACTTAGCTAATGGGGAAAGTTATGGTTTTGAAGGGACTCCTCAATCAGGTATGCAGGATGGACATTTCTGTGCTATTTGATGTAGAATTTTCTCTGTTTTTCTAATCAGTAGCCAGCCCCTCTCTTAAATGGATATCTGTCTTGCTTTTCTTCACCCTCCCCCCCCCTTACAATCTTACTCTCACTCCTGGCTACATCCAGGTCTTTTGGATCAGAAGAAAAAAAATAAGATCACTGGAGCATCCAGGTTCATTATTCAGTTCTGTTACTACTATTAAAGGACCGGAAATGCCCAGACTGATTTTCTCCTCCTCATCTCAGTACCAGTCATCATCGGTATAAATTTTCATACTGTTTCAAGCTCAATCTTTAGTTTTATGAAAGCAGTTCTTTCTCCTACTAGGATTAGTAGGTGTGTTTTGATTTCTTTGTTCATAGCTAGCGCAAAGTCTGCCATTCTACTGATTAATATCCCAGTTTTCAGGATGAACCTAATGATACTTACTGCTAGGTGTCTTGTTTTAAAATGTTCCAATATTTTGTATATTTGTGGCACTATATTTGATTAATATTATATGTATGTATTATTATTATTTTCTTGCCCTAAAAATTTGAAGGATTAAAATAATTTCCAACTATACAAGTTGGAGTTATTATAAGCAATACTGTGTTTAACTTTTGTAGAAGGGATTATATTGGTTTGTTTTTTGTTTGTTTTTTTTAGTATTTACACAGAAAGCATTGATCAGGCTTTGATAACCCTTCCACTGGGAAAGCCATATCTTCTCTCCAGTTTTTTTTTATTTTGAAATATGTTTAGATCTAAAAATGCAGTGCAGTGATTATATCAGGCCGGCCCTTATTTGAACATCTCTGGTATTATTGCTCTGTTCCTGTGTGCGCAAGTAAAATTGCTTCCTTTCCAGTGTGATTTAATGTTTGATTTTCTTCTGATATTCTAAATCAAGCTGCATAAACAGGGGCCATTTTTTGTTTAAACCTTGAAAGGAAATAGTTGTAGATTAACTGACACTTGACCCATATCTTCATTTCCATATGGCCAACAAGTGCAAATGGAAGTCAGAAGATAAGAGAGAATGCTACTGCTGTCAGTTAGGTCTTTTCAGAAGGAATATTATTGGTGCTGGTTTAGATGATGTATCCAGTAATTCGGATGCTGTATGGAAGTCTTATCCAGGAACAGAAAAATATTCGGAGACAGTTTCCAAACTGTTGGAAAGTAACATCTGTAAAGGGAAATTACCTAGAAATGCACAGACACATGCAAAAGTTGTCTTGTCTAGATATGAAAGTAGGCCTGCTAATATGGGTGTACTTCTAGCATGTTAAAGCTGTTCTTTAAATTGGTTTGATAGGGGATTGGCAATCTCATATGGCAGAGTATGGGAGGGAGTAAGAGTATCCTGGCAACATGTGTTAAGGAGGCAGGTGGCCACAGATGGTGAGCATTGGATGACATCACTAGGGGGGTAAGGATAAGACAAAGCTTTATGGGATGGCTTTCTGTGATTCTTTTCTGGCAAGGCCATCAATCAGTTTATTGATAAGGAGAAGAAAAAGGAAGAATGTAGTGGTTTAGGTATTTGCTTACAGAGGCCAAAGCACTGTTTTGCTTTTGAAAGGGCAACTGACTGTTCAAAGAGGGGGATTATTTCTGTAATTTTATCTCTTGCTGTTTTGTTCTACAAAGGGTGCATGATGCAGACTCAGACATCCATCCAAGCTTGATAGCATTTATATCAACTAAGTTTTATTGCTATCTGATATTTCATTTGCTCCAATTTTGCCAACAGTATAAATAGCGTAAGTCAAACACCGGTGGGTAATAGAAGCTAGTTTAGGTTAATATGCATGAACAAAATTGAATTAATTGTTTGGAATCCAATTACATATTCTGGATTTTGGGGATTGACAGATGATTTTAAAAAAAAAAAAACCAAACTGGGAAATATTGATAAAATCAGACAGCACTTATTAATAATGGAATCAGTGGATGCAGCTACATGCAGAGCACGGACAATAGACTTAAGATGAAAAGCTTTACATTTACATTGAAGAAAAAAGGAAAATAGAGAAAAAATACTGGCGATGAAAGACGCCTAATAATTGGAATTTATGGATAAGTAAAGCAGAGCCACATCTAGGCCAATATGCTATATCACAACGATGAATAATAATATAGACTGAATAAAGGGGAATAACCTTTGCTCTGGAAAAAAGGAAGTGAAAAGGCGTGTAGCACTTACATATTTTGTTCAGATTCTTTGTTATTTTGAAAATGGATGCTGCTTTATATTGAAAATTTTTCAGTTATTATGAACTATTTGCATCTCCAGTTATAATTCTCACAATTTGTTCATTGAAGTTACAATTTAAATATCTGCAATTAAAATTGTAAGTTAAATATTAGAACAATTTGATGATTACAAAATGAAAATAAGAAAAGGTAAAAGGAACAGTGCAAATTTATACTTCATTATAACCATTTGAGGAGTTTGGCCATATATTATGGTAGTAGGCGTTGATCGTGATGGAGTAATCCTATATATATATATATGGGGCATACTTAAAGTGATGCATTACCTGTCAGCCATGCATGCGCAATCATATTTCAACATGGAGTGAAGGAGGAAATATGCTTGTGAGATACACTTGTAACCTAGTATTGAGTAGATTCCCATATATTTTGTTTTATACAAAAAATAAAAGCCACAGAAGTTCTTCGATTTCTGCCACTTTAGGTGGTATGCTATATCTTCCTTCCTGTTGGCCATTTTGCCAGAAGTAACTCGAGCTTGTAAACTGCTGTCATTTGACTATTGCTGAAATGACCAATTAAAATTAAAATGCTTGATCTATCTAAACTGAGAAGCTATCCTAGACCAGTGAAAATAAAATTGCTTGTTGATGGAGAAGGCTGAGGCTTCATTTAAAGGGCAATGCATGTGCAATGTTTTTTATTTTTAATACAATGTGTGAGAGTGTATTAGACATGAAATATGTCTCTCAATGCATGCATGTTGAAAGGTCCACAATATCCCACATTTTATACACTAATTTATCAATGTATATATTCAGGTGTTTATAAGTTTATGGGTATCAGATAACTTATGTAAATAAAATTTGAAAAATTGTTATTTTAAAACTATTATTGTGAAAGGCATTTGTCATAGGAAAGGTCTTCCTCTTTGCTTGATGGATTGTTTTATCAGCACATGCTTTTGTCCACTAGTTATGTGCATATAAAAAACTGTTATCAGTCTTGCATAAGCACACTGGTTTTATTATCTAAATGTCTTTAGAAGAGAAGTTGCAAAATGGACAGAATTTGAACATAAGGCAAATATCTACCTACCTGCAGAAGCACATCCATTCCATCTCTCTCTCCATATATATATATATAAGGATTTTAAAATTTGTCTTAGTTTGTTTTAGATTACTGCTTTTTAGAATTAGTCAAATCTCACCAATGTCATTGGTATTGTCTCATTGTTTGTTGTAACATGATTCTTGTTCTTTTCCCTTATTTATACCGCCCAACCTATAAGCTCCAATTAGTATTTGCATCAAACTGCATTTACTTAGTCAACTCTCTCATAATACAAAACACATGAAATTTGAGCAATGTGGTTTTGTCATTATAAAGGATTATATTAACCATGACGGGCTCTGTAATACAGATTTGAAAGATAGTGAGATACAAATGCACCCTGGATGGTATACAGAGGGTTAAAGTAACCGTATTGAACCTGCCTGCAAAGCTCTGGTGAGGTAAGATAGCAGGATGTGTAAATATTTTTTTTTAATAGAGCTGCTTTGCGCTTTTAGCAAAGGAAGATGATTGGTAGTAGTATAAGTTTTACAAAGATTGTCTGTTCCTCTGGTTATTGCAGTGTTTATTAAATAACTTGTATTTTACATTATAGTTTGTTGATGCATAATATTGTTTGCTGTTAATAAGAGAGAATGTCATACATGCATTAATTATCAATGTAATCAATTCTATTGCCAGTCTGAAATGGAATCAGAATTTTTGCTGTTGACTTTCATAACACGACCTTGATTTCTCTTAATGTCTGTCTCCTTTAAGGTGAACAATGCTTATGGAATGTATTGTTAACTAGAATTTCAGTTTTTTAATATTTATTATTTTAAAATTTTGTTTGTTATTTTAAAACATAAGGTTACAGCTTACATTTGTACTGAATGGTATGTGGAATGAAGGATGTTTATCTGATTAACACAAATAAAACCACCTTGTTTTAGGTTGGGGATTGTTAGCAGCAGGTGATCTAAGACCTTTAAAAGTTATGAAAATTGAGGGAAGTTTCATGTTAGGGCTGTCGGATAACAAGTGGTCGCAACTTGGAACTTTAAATGTCAAAGTTAGTTGGATGGTAGCTATAAGTAATTTTATTTATTTGTTAGTTTAGCATTTGAGTAGAGAATAATAAAAAGAATAGCCTGCTTGGTGCAGATGTTCTGTGTAGCATAATCATCAGCATGAATGGACAATCTCTGCATGTTGAAAGACTACACCCAGCCTTCCTCAACCAGGCTATTCGTTATACGAACAGTGGCATCGTGCATTGTTTGGGTGTTTAACACTTAGTGCCCACATCTATTAATCATTCACTGTTTGACAAATTTAATTAGATAGTCACTTGTGGTTGACTTAAGGCAAGATGATACTAAGAATAGATTAATTTATTTTACCTACCAGGAAAACAAAATAAAAAATTTATTATTATTTTTTAATGCCCTCGAAAGAAGAAAAACAGTATAGATAATGAAGGACAACATTAAGAAATAAATCTCACTTAGATATGGTAGCAGAGTCATCTTACTAACATGGCACCACCATGCTTATTGGTGTTGTCAGGTTGGTTGATTCTGGGACGTGCTTGGTATTTAGCCCATCATGGGACTGTTCCCATTTCTCGGTGCAAGCCTATTGCCATGGGTTTACCTTTCTTTCTCTCTTTAACCAGGTTTTAGTCCAACCTTTAGCCTAGACAAACAGTTTTTAGGGTCACGTGTACTCTTAGCATAGTTAACTGCAGTCAGTCATTTGTGATCTTCTGTAATTCATTTTTACTTTTTTAAAAAAAAAATTGCATTTTTGAGATGTACTTAATTCTTTCGCTCCCTAAACTTGATTCATTTCGTTTTTGTTTTTTTTTATTTGCTTTTTATATGTAAAGTTTCTTTAAAATATCCACAATAAAGTTCTAGCACAACAATGTATAATTAAACATTTAGATTAGAATTAAGATACAATGGTTAAGTTTCGAGATCATGGGTAAATTACATAGGACTGCATTGCATTTCTTAATGTTGGTTCATTCTCTGCTATTAAAGGTCCTGTTAGTTGACAAACTCTTCAGTTTTTCTTTATGTTGTCACCACACACAATACTGAAACACGTGTGATTGGGGTGATATGGATTTGTCATTACAAAAGGTTATATTAACACTGTTGTCACAGCCCCTATGGTTCCACTTGTGCTGAGTAATAGACTTAGAGGCTAGAAGGGTGCTGATTAGCCATAGATGGTACACAGTTAAAAAGACTTCCACACCTCTGAATATACATTCTTATAGTATTTTTTAAATGTATTAAATAAATTGCTTGCATTTCACATTACTATTTGCTCATGCAGCATGTTACATACATTATCAGAAAAGGAAAACTAATATTTGTATAGTTAGTTTCCCACTGACATGAATATTTTCTAAAACTAAATTTTTTTTGGCATAAAAAGCAGCACAGCAGTTTAATTCGCGCAGCAGCAGTTATTACTTCTCATCAGCCTAAGTCGGTTGCACCATTTAAATAGTGCGTAGACCCTCTGTGTCAGTGCACTTGCAATGAATGAGTATCTACAAGTGCTTGCATGATGTGATGTCATTGCTCTGTGCCTTTTGCTACACTGTTGCCTTCTGTAACTGGACACCTTGTTAACTGAATATGAAAATTGCTCTAGCAGTTGGAAAGTCACTGCTACCTTGAACATGAATGGACAAGTTTGTTATTAGCAAAAGAAAAGTGAAAATGAAACGTATGTGTGGAGAGAGGAGCTTCTTTCATTGCACAAGCAGACTTGTAGATATTTTCAGCAGGCTGAAGGGGAGCCTTTTCTAACTTTGGAGTTGAATTTAAAACAGTCGCTGTAACCACTGATGGTGCTGGCTAACAGACAAATGACCAGACCTAATTTGTTTCTATCCAATATTTCTTCTAAGCTTAATACGAAGAAGCAGTCATTTGCGGAAAGTTATGAATGCAGCTGAAACAATGAACAAAATCCACTGCCACATTGGCTGATTGTTAAACTAGTTTTAGATGTACAGGATAGTCAAGTAATGTTGGCTCAGTAGGGATATGATTCTGTAGAGAGAGAGAGAGAGAGAAAAAAAGTTGAATTACTTTGCAAAATATGCCAAGTGAAAAGTGTGGTTCAGTTCCGGGAAGTGGGTCTTAGATTTGTCGTTCTTCACTGATTGATGCAAAATCTAAATTTGGAGCTCCTGGGGGGGGGGAGGGTAAACTTCTCAGCATTGTTATCTGGAAAATTTTGAGGTTTCATGAGAAAACTCTACTTGGTTGTCCATAACAGAGAGAAAAGGAAAAGATTTTTTTTTACCTACTTTCAGAATTTCCATTCGGTTGATAAAGCTGGTGCTTGTAAGTATGTGGCGATGCTTATCAAGGTTAAAGAAAACTATGGCCCCAGGTTCAAGGAGTTAGAACGACTGAAAAAAAAAAAAGACAATTCGGTTTGTTAAGAATCTCTCTTGTCTTCCCAATTGCCAATGCAGGCAAAATTGTTGTGGTATTGCAAAAAAAAAAAGATATGGAAAGTTAACTAATGAACTTTTGATCACCAAAAGTTTTCATGCTCTTTTTGGATTGGAGAAGAAAGATGGGGCATATGTTTCTGCCCTGTTTTGGGTCAGGTGGTAAAAAGTGTGTGTTGGGGGGGGATTTCTAAATTTCGAGCAAAACTAGTTGTGTTACGACCATTGAACCTTTATTTTGGCATGATCTCAGTTATTTATTTGGACCCATGTATGAAAGCAGGGTTCTTCATACGACATGAAACTTTATTTTTCTGTTCATATGATTTAAAATTAGTTTAAACCATGTTGCATTGGAGCAAAATGAAATGTTAGTTTATTTCGGTTGGGTTTCATCCCTTTTCTGGATTGATTAAAATAGTCTGCTGCCTCTTGTGGTTGTTCCCAGTCCCATATATCTCTTGCCGACTCTATCATTTTGTTGCCAAGTCTTTCTACTGCCAGTCCATTTTTTCAGTTTTTTTTTTGTTTTGTTTTTTTGTCTCTTCTGCTGGCTAAAACTCCCTTCACATGGTAAAACGTTAAGGGCCACACTCAACATAATTTATGCCAAGATGTTGTAATTTGGAAACTCCTACTCCGTCGTTGTTGTAAGAAGCATTTTGCATATATATATATATAAGTGTCAAGGTTAGGGTTTAAAAAAGTATGCCTGAACCGAAAGAAATTCCTCCTTATTTAGTAGTTGTCAGTGAACAGCTGGATCCTCCATCTTAACCTGGAGGGGTGCTAAATACTTGGTTGATCTGCTGATGATGAGTATGGGCATAGTTTGGGGAAGGAAGTATGGCTAGAGTCAAGATATCCAAGGCATCCCATTTTAGATGTTCTGAACAACATTTGAATGCCTGTTATTACTAGCATGGCCTTCAACTCAATTTCATGGAGATTATCTCTGTCTGATGCCACAGATCTTCAAGCTCTTGCAGGAAAGGGTCGCTGCCAACTGATGGTCTTGAGCATATCAGTTGTCACTTGTAACATTGTATTCGCTTCCTCTCTAAGAAATCTCTAAAAGAATCTGGATCACTTTCGCAACAGTCTTAGCACATCAGTCAGCAGGTGGAAAATTGCTACAAAAGAATAAGTTTTTACTTTCTTTAGTAGCCCCTTTCCCTTAGGATTTTGCAACCCACTTGGAGAGAGAACCATCTAAATAGGTTTCTCGAATTTCTTTACATGGGTTTCCACGATTCCCCACATCTACTGTTATTTTTCTTACCTTAGTAGAATATAGAATATCGTAAAACCCATACATGTCTCTGAATGTAGTCTGCACATAAAAAGGGGCCTTTAAATCTGTGGCAGCATAATAAGCAGCAACGGATAAATGGTAATGAAATTGTGGTCAATCTTTTACAGCTGTTGCCACACTGTAATCTTCTCACCATAACATTGGCACTATCAAGAGCAAACTCATCTATCTTTAAAAAAAGGAAAACCCCAAAACAACCGAACAATGCCATGTATAATTGTACCACTTTTCCCATCATTGACAGCAGTATTGCCACGAAAAGCAATTTTTGCCTGCTCGGCTACAAAATCGAGTTTTCGTGCACACAAATGCCTACAGATTCATCCACTATCAAGTCTACACAATTTCGTGTATCCAGCAGTTCATCTAATTTGCCTTTTGCTGCTTTGGTCAGTTCTGACTCTGTCTCTTGAAACCCACCTTCCTCATATTTCTTGTACGTGCCTTTTACCAGTTCCTCACTGTTCATGCACTACTGCTTGACCTGAAAATATAAAGTAAACAATATTTTGCAACAAAAAGGAAATTGAGAAAACTAAGATTAAAGTAGTCTGGGGAAGAAAATGCTTTTCTGGACAGTTAGTGGTTTTGAACACGTGATTGTCCAGTTCCTGGTGCTGATTAGCTGAACATCCTTGACTGGGAGAAATTTATATGGTGGCCAGAACACGTGATTGTCCAGTTCCTGGTGCTGATTAGCTGAACATCCTTGACTGGGAGAAATTTATATGGTGGCCATTTCTTTCTTAGTAAGCCCTATACTTCACTACGCTACTAGATTCATCTCTGCAAAGTCAGGAAAATTCCAACATCCATCTATGCTGTAAGATTTTATTTGTTGTTGTTGAGACTTTTTGAATGACATCAGTTCTCCTGAATCTTTCCAGGACTGGAAGACATTGCACTTTCTCAATTGGTATTAGATCTTGTAAAACTGAATTGAATAATTATTATTGATGCTGCAACCCGATACACTGCTGGATGTGATGTAACTTTCCTGGATGTTAACATTGAGTAGGTAACTGGACAAATGGTGTCTGCTTTATTTTATATTAGTAGCTTTAAAAAAAAAATTTTTAAAGTGAGCGATAATAAGATAATGAAGGGGAGTTTAATGTAAAGTTCTAGCATTTAGTTTTTACCTTGAGATTTAACTTGTGATGAATCAGAAACACAATTCTGTTATCTCACTTTATATGTGATCCTTGCATATGATAAATTATTTTAAAAAAATCAAAGAAGTCTGATTTGAATATTTACCCTTGTGGCCATAATTTCAGGTTAACGTATAAGATAATTAATTAACATTAAGGAGGATACTTCAGTTTTAAAATCCTGTGACAAAAGTGTGACAGACTGGATCTGTTAATAGTCATATTTTTATAATCTAACCTATATGCACTAATAAATTGAATTTCATATGAAATATGGGATATTTTGTAGATGAATCACATTTATGGTCTTCATTGTGTGCGTGTTGTTGTTTTTTTATGCTACATGTTTGTTTTTATTCAACAGTCCCTACAAGGGAAACTGCGCTGGCAAGGGAGCACATTGCTGGGTTTATCCACTTAAGTGTGTTATCCCATGCCATGAGGAGTCTGGCACTTCTTTGGCAGGGAAATTCTTATGGATGTGGAAGAAAACTGGAGGAAATCCCACATGACTGGCTGGTGGAAGAAGAGCAAGAAGAAACCATTTCAGGGAGATAGGTATGCCAAATCGAGCCGAGCTAGGTTATGGCTCAACCTTGGCAATCACTAGGCTACCTGTTGCTTTGTGTATTTAACATTAATTGACTAATTCTTGGTAGGATTTAATTTAACAGTATAATTGTTTATAGGCACCATTAAGTTTAACTTTCACACCCAGAAATGAGGTCTCCCTCATGTTGAACCTTGACTCTAGGTATGGTTTTTAACTCAGGCCGACATCAGATCCTGACTGTAGTCTCCATAGTAAAACAAAAGTTCATTGGCTGCCTTATGCACTGCCTCTCCAACAATCTGTTGTCCAAGGACTGAATGGGTTAAACTGATCTTCACAATATGACTGACCTCATAAATATGCACTGGCTGAGAGTGAGATAGAGTGTGTGTGTAAAAATGTGGTTTACAGGATTTTAAATATAAGTTTTGTTTCTTGCAAACTTGGGCAATTTAGAATTTGAATGCTTAACTTTACAAATAATTCATAAAATGTATTTATTCATATTAATTTATTGGATTGAATGTGTAGTGATAATGAGGCAGGTAAATGAAATGCTATAGATTATTATCATTAGACAGTTAAATTTTGTAATATTTCCTTTACTGAAGATACTGAAATTAGAAATTAAACAAGTGTATGTTGTTTACAAAAAATGGATAGTATTAATAGGGTTATTGCATTTACATCATAGCTTTCTTTCTTTTTTTTTACTGTAATCTAATGGCTGATATATATATATGTATAAAAAGAAACAGAGTTCTAGATACTTAGTATGTATACTTTCATGAAAATGTGGTGGTTAGACTGTCCAATCATATTCTTTCATTCAGGGTCGTTTTAGGAAGTTGGAATAATGACATTTAATCCTAGAGTTCTTGCAATGACAAATGTCAGAATTTAGAAAGAGAAAAAATTAATGTAATCTGTTGTCTGTTTTTGTTGTTTTTTTCCCCTACAGTCCTGAAATCCAACTGCTCAATTATTTCTCTTTCCAGATCTTTCTTGCATGCATCTTAGTTTAATCAGTTCTAAATTTCCCATGAGAGATGTGTCTTCTCTTAAGTAGTAACATTCCTATAGAAAATGATGGATGGTATAGATGTTATTTTTGTATTGTTTCTTTGTCTTTTCTATTTTATTTTTTCTTTTTAAAAGTTCTGGATTGAGAATATTGATTTAAAAAGAAAACACCTAATTTTACACATTTAAAAGAATTTTCTATCTTATTTTCATATGTTAGATGGGAAAAATGTTCCAAGATATGCCATTTGTGTACAGTGCAGTAAGAAAATATCCAGACAGCTCAATATTATTAATACTATAGAAAGGTGTGCCATGCTTCTTTTATGCATTACCATTTCTGCATCAGTCTTTGCATCTGTGGACATTATGGTGACTGCATTGGACAGGCTGATGGCAATGTATAATATTTTATAGTAAAATGTCACAGTGTAGGATGATAGTAATCTGCTTGTCTTGTAATTAGACTGATTTACCTTAACTTTTAAGTCTTCAATCAGCTCAAAACAAAGATACTTGATTCTTTTATTTCATCAGAAGTAAAGAATGACGCAGAAAAATTTTGATATGAACTTCAGCTATTGTAATTAACTGGCAGAAAAAATGGCATAAAGTCAGAATAATATGGAATAAATTTTAAAAATGACAGTAATTGTCTTTTGTCCAATAATTATAAGCATAATAATTTTATATTTTTAGCTTTAAAGTTCTTGTTAGGCTACATAATTTTTATTAAATTTTTTTCTTTTTTTGTAAGAATAATTAGATAGCATCAGTTTTAAATTAAACATCAACTATGATGGTTGACCAGGCACTTTTTCACCTAACTAACTATCAAAATCCATACAAGGATAATACTTTGTTTACAAAGTAAAGGCTAGAGTACTGGTAAGGTCAAAAGATTTCTCTCAAGGTACCAGTTTGGTTGGCATATCTACCTGGCATGATTTCTTTTAAGGATTTTCCTGCAGAAGTTTGAGGTGTGGTAACTCGACATGGTACAGAATAGGCAATGCATCCTAGTGGACAACTGAGGCACTATGCACTTTCACCAGAGTTGTCACCCTTGTAGGCATTAAGAAAAAAATCAAACAGCATCTTAAAAAAACTACATATCAAGAGAAAATTTTTAAAAAATTGCTTTTTGGATCTTTAGTTTTTAAAAATTACTAATTGATTTATTTGTCATTAAATCAGTATTTATTTACTAGCTAGTTAATACAAATTTATTACTGGTATCCCTTTTTTGTTTTTTTTTTTAATATTACATATTGTCAGCATATAATACAAAACGAATAATTAAATTACAGGTTTTGTTAGAAAGACTAATAACACTTACAATCTATGTATTTGGAACATTTTTTGGATGCCCAGTGGTTCATCAGTAGACTATTGGACTGCCATGTTGAGGACTTGGCTTTGCTGCTGTATCTCCATGACAGTTTCTTCTCACTTTTCATCACTCAGCTACATGGAATTTCTCCGGCCTCTCCAATTTCCTTTTACATCTAGAAGAAGAGTTCTAGTTGGGATTCACAGGTTGATGGTGGGGGGGAGGTTCTGTGTGTAACTATTTATTTTCTTGTATCTTAACCACTGCTCAAGAGCCCAAAATTGTACCTAGGTTACTTAGTCACCAAGGTTAACACCTACATCATCCATCCACCCTCCTTCAGCTCATTGCTCTGAGATGTCCTTAGGCCTTAAAAGTCAAGACAGATTTTCACTTAAAAAGATAGTTTAAAAATCAACAACAAAAAAAAACATTTTGTGCAAGCTAAACTATTCAGTGAGAATGAAGACTCCTTTGCTTAGCTTTAGCTAGTTCTGATGGCACAACAGAGAGTTAATTAGTAAAAATTAATAATTTTGCTGTAATGCTAATGGTTAGTTATCTGTAGTTACTTCCACTTACCTAAGCAAATAATTAGATCTTTTTGAATCCTGCCCTGACTATTTGAGGTCTGAAAATGTCACAGGGTAGTGAGCGGGTCAGGGGATGGTGTTGCATATTGACCTTAGTGACCAGGCTAGTAGTAGTAGTAAACTAGGTATGGTTGGACACACTAGAGAGGTAGTCAAGCTGCAAACCAGACGAGTTACAGTTACCTGTGAAGCTCTACTAAAACTCTATTTTTAGATGTTGGAGGAAACTCGAATGCCCAACTGGGAAAGAAAAGAGAGAATAAAATTATAAGTTGTTTAGCCAAATGGTTTAACTGACATCTCCTTTTCTCGCTTCTTGGTGAAGATTTTAACTTTCCATTCATTTCCAATAGAAAGTCGTCAGACTCTAAATTGGCAAGAACGTTTTCTATGTCCAATTAAAATAGTCTTCCCTTTTTTAACAAACTAAAATTGGAGGGAAAAATAGTTATGTGCATATAGCACAATTAAAATTTAATCCTAGTTAAAGGGATTAATATTGCATGTATTTTGAAACTTAAACACCATTTCAATTCTGAAAATCACTTTTGATAAGCTCTGAAAGAATTACTGGCATGGATTATGTGAGCATGCAAACTGTACTGTGCGAAATTACAGTAGAGAAGCTGCAGGTAAAAATAAACAATTTTTTTCTTCTTACATGTCTTTTGATCCCATTAGTTTTCAGGTTTGTTGGAAAGGATCCTTTGTTGTTTTCTAACTATCATGAATGTCAGGTGAGACTTTGACATTTTCCAACACAACTCACCTTTTGGTTTCTTTCACATCTTGGTAAATCAGAACAATTTGTTCTATTTACCACAAACTCATCTGAGAATTATGTAAATTTTTTCTGATTTAGAAAGATAATGTCTAAGTGTGCTTATTATTGGTTCTGGATAGGTTGGTAGCAATAGATTGTTTTTGGTGGGGAAGGGAGAAATGAGTAACTGAAATTTATACTAAAAATGTCATGAATATTGATCTGAGGCAATTTCATGCCAGGGTGAATGTAAACATGGTGGCTGACCATTAACAATATCAGCTGTGGTTCTGATACTGATGGAAATAATAGTTATGTTCAAAATCTGTAGGAGTGGTTGGATCCAGATAAATGTGTTTGTAGCTTATTCCTTAATCAACTATTTATAATATCTCATTAATGCTATTATTATCATGTATTATAGTATATTCAGAAAGTGAGTAATGCATGAGGTTGCAACATTTGAAGCCATTTAAAGAAAATAGAAAATTGAGATTCTTTGAGATCTTATCGTCTTGCAGCAGAACCACTTTGGAAATGGATTTTTTTACTGAATCATTGATGAACGGTTTCCACCCTTGCTGCATGAGTGCATATGGGCATTCAGATTGACAAACCTTTCCAGCACTGCCCAGAAGGTCACTGCTTTTTTTATGAATTATCTTTTCGTGAACTTAGGTGGCACATGCAAGTAACTGTGGTGTTGATCATAATCCAACCTCTCTCAGGATTATCTACAATGAAGAAAACCTGTCAAATTATATTAACATCTTGGAACGTTATGTTCAACATGTTCTTTTTTTACTTTTAATAATTAAAAAAAAAAAGAAAGAGGAAAAGATTGATCTCTGCAACTTGATGGGTGGGGTTTCTCATCCAGACATGAAAAGAAACATATTGATTTTTTTTTCAAGTTGTGAATTAATCACAGAATGTGATAGACAACTTAAATGTCTGCCTCTGTCTTTGTGTCTGCGGTTGACTTTGCTTTTTATTCAGGCAAGGAAGGGGATGTCTATGTTGTATGTAGATTTAGTAGTATGGTTAGCTTAGAACAGTTTTTAAAAACTTCTTTTATGGTACATGGAAGATTACATCTCCTGTGGGTTGTCATTTGCTTTCAAGTTAAAATTATAGTGCACTTGATGATTGATTGATGTGTTTTTTAGGAGATCGGTTGCTAGTCTTGCCTTATCATTGAATTGGTTTTAAAATAGAACTTTAAAAAGAAAATCCCTTTTTTTTTTAAAAAAAAAAATAACATTTGTTTTTCGGCAGGCATTAACCCTCTAAATACTGGTATTCCTGCCCACTGTTGCCCCCGTGCATTGCCAAATTGATATACAAAAGGTCAAGAGTGACTACTACAGATAATCTAGTAAAACAAAAAAACATGATGCTTTGGAAAAAGACTTAAAATGTTACGTGAATTAAGATTTTTCCGTTTTGTTTTGCAGATTCTAATATTGTGGGTAAGATTCCTACAGCAGAGGAATTCCATGCCTTAGCTAACAACGGAAACTGCCAGCTTTCATCTGTGGCACGATATGTTGATAGAGCAACTGAAGGTAACAGTTATGGCTTAATTTACTAGTGAGATTGGAGGAAAACATCACTGCTTGTGCCGTGTACACCTGCTATCCACTGATGTTGAAGTTTGTAGTTTTAGCCTTGAAATGAAGCGTTTTTAATACCAGAGCCTGCGGGCGCTTAACCGGATTCTAATTACATTTTGCTTGTTGATAAGTAAAAAGGAAGCATTTGTCTGCACGTTAAACTAAGTTTGAATCTTTGAAAGATTCTGGAAAGTCTGTGTATGCTGAAATTCTTCCGTGGGTCAGAGAACTGAAGGTGACTTGGATCTTAACCTGTTTTTAAGCCCAGCCGATACCTTGACAAGTGGTTTATGACTGTCCTAATCTGCCAGCCATGTTTAGCTTGCTGGCCATTAGGTATTTTTAAAAAAGAAATTCTGCTGTCCATGTACAAAATAGGACTTCTGCCTTTTTGATAGCAAATGATTGCTCACTGTCTCACTGGAATGGGTTTTTCAGATGGCTTTTAAAAAATTCATTGGGTAATCTTTGCAAAAAAAAAAAATTAATTAAACTCTAGGATTTTGTCTTATTTAAAATTTGGAAAATGCTTTCATAATAAAATTTATTAATTAACCACATTAATTGATAAATTCTATACTGAAATTTTTTTTTTTAAAAAGGAAAGAAAAGTTCACAAAAAATAGTTTGTTTCTAGGTGTTATCATCGAGTCTGGTTGAACTTAATGGAAGATGAAGTAGCGAAACAAAAGAAATTTGAAAGAAGAAATGTGTGGCTAGATTTTTGTTTCCGCATGTAAAGCTGATAGTAGATGCATAATCTTGCCTGTTATTACTGAGTTTCATTAATTTGAAAAATCAGATGCCTATCACAGCTGTCACCAGGCAGAAATGTCCAATGCTGGACGAAATATGTTGTGAATGGACTTTACAAGTATTTTATGGACCCTCCCAAAAGTGTTAATAGCTACATAAAAGGATGCTGCCTTTTATCAGTGGTATTGGAAATCTATATCTTTCATTCAGCTATTGTTAGTATAGCTCCACTGTTGTGCATTAACCCTCATGGCAAAACTGACCTTAACTGGGTTGGGGAATAAATGAGTCTGCATGGAATTTGAAATGCTGGCTGGCACAAAAGCATCAGATGCATGCCGGCTTTGTTTATCCAAAAAAAAAACCTAATTAGAGGTGATGTGATAGCAGAGAAAAATGGGCTGATGCAGAAGAATGTGAGAAACAAAGCCACTCATAAGACACCAGATATAGCTTGGTTCCCAGTCAGGGACCAAATTGAAGATGCTCCCATGATGAGCAAACAGGCCACATGCTAGAAACAGAAAGTTATCAGTGTAGAAGGTTGGTTTGGCTGTTCTCCATCACAGTAGTAGTTAATGATCCTATGTTTTGACAATCTTCTCATGACTCCAACATCAGGACTTAGTTCTACTCATTCCTATAATATCAGGTTTATCTTAAGTCTCTCACAGCTGGAAGTTAGCATTCTACTTTAAAAAAAACAGCAGTAGCATTACATCATTACATACAAAAACAATCCTTCTCAGAACGTTTTTAATTTTTATAGAGGATTCAGCTGAGGTTGACAGTACATTTATGAGATAGTTTTAATAGATTTTAATGAAGTTTCTTTTTTAAAAAGTTTGAAATAACTTCAATCAATATCTTGACATTAACAATCACTTAGTATTGATTGCATCATATCTGTCTAGCTTGACCTATGACCTGTCCCCTAACTCTAACTCAGAAGTGTCAAACATATGGTTGCTAAGCAAATTCACCCAGCTTGCAAGGCACTAATAACTCAGAATGAATCTTTTGTTTATAAGCAGATTAAAAACACTTTTTGTATGGAACAAAATTGTAAAAAAATCATTTTAAAAAAAAAAAACTTATTTGTTTAGCCCTTATCTATTCATCTGCCCTTCAAGATTCTCTCAAATTCTAAAAATTAAAAGGTAATATGCATAAAATACCCATGCTGATATATGGCTCAGGATCATTCACAATTTTGGACAATCTGAATGTTCCAAATGACAATGGAATGTTCCAGAACAATATCATAGATATGTTCTGGCTGTCCATTTTGAAATGCTCATACAGAACAGTAATATTATTCAGCTTGGCTTCCAGTGAAAGTTTTTGTGTACAAATACAACCAATGTAATACTTTTTTGGCTGCATTTTCCATTTTTATGCCATGCTTTCCAAAATCAGAATGTTGTCCTCTGATTCCATTTCACTATCTGTAAATATTTAATCCAGCAGTACAATAGTAACAGAAAAGTACATTTTGTTTGCCTCATTGAAACATCTATCACTAGAAGAGAATGTTCAGAATACATTCTAGATGAGTGAATGGAATGCACCCTTGATTACTGAGAATTGCCTCTGTCATACAAATATGAATCCTTGATAAGTGATTTTTTTTATAGTCTTAAAAGGATAAGTTTGAGTGCAGTAGTATGGAATAATCATGTCATTGCCAAAGAAGAAGAAACTAGATAATGCTGTCTGATTCAAGAAAAGTGGAGAAATTTGTATTTCTCAGTGGAAGTAAATCGAAAACCAACTTGATTGATTTGTATGCAAAAGATGTTTGTTGCTAAAGAATGCAATCTTCGACGACACTATGAAGCTAACCATGGTGGAAAATAAGATATATATGATAGAAAGTTATGTGAGAACAAAGTTTATGAATTGGAAAAGTCATTGAAAAACCAACGGTCAGTTTCTAAACTGTTCATCAAGTAAGTGAAGCTGCAGTCAAGACAAGCTACATAATTGTCCTCAAACCTGCTATGTCAACAAAACCCTTTTCAGAAGGGGACTTTATTAAAGAAGTGTATGTTAATTGCTGCAGAATGAATTTTTCTGGATAAATGGCAAGTTTTTGCAATATAAGCCTCAAGAAACAGTTGCAGAGAGAATCAGTGATTTATCTGAGAACCTTAACAGTCAACTTAAGGGCTAAGTTTCACTGTCTTTTGTTGGATTTTTATTTGCAACTAATAAAAGTACGGATGTAACTGATGTGGCCCACCTTACAATTTTCATTTGTGTTGATGAAAATTTGCACATAATAGAAGAGTTTGTAGCATTGGTTCCAATAAAAGGGACAACAACAGGTGATGACATCTACAACAGTTGGGTAGAAGCTCTAGACTGGGCATAAGCTGTGAGTCTGACCACAGATGGAGTGAAATTTGGTAGGTAGAAAAGCTGGAGTTGCTGCAAAGTTTAAGAAAAAAATGTCTAGCTACCAACCCACATCCCAGTTTTGTCATTTCCATTGTACTTTGCACCAAGAAGCTGTGAAGTAAAACCCTGAACTGGTAAAAAGTGAAACTACTATTGGCTACCATATCACACTGAAGTTCACTGGTTAAGTCAGGGAACTGTAAGGAAATGTTTCTATGAATTACATGATGAAATACTTTTGTTTATGGATCAGAAAGGGAAATTTGTGCCCGACTTGCAGAATAATGAATGGCTTTAAGATCTTGTTTTTATGGTGGATATTACAGAGCACCTGAATTTTTTTTTAACACAAATTTGCATGGTTGCAACAAAGTAGTGACAGAATTTTTTAACAGTATTCGTGTCTTTGAAGTTATGCTTCAACTTTGGGGAAAGCAACACTCCAAGAGTAATTTGGCAAACTTTCCCACTTTGAGATCTCTACATGACATAGCTGAGTCTCATTGTAACATTCCCACCGAAAGTACAGCAACAAAATTTCTAAGCTAAAAAAAATGAATTCCGAGAAAAGCATTTTTGATTTTAGAAATCTTCAAAAAGACTTTGGAATTTTCCTCAGCCCGTTTTCTGTCAGTGTGCACGAATGTCTCAGAGGAGCTTCAGATGGAAATAATCGAGCTGCAGTGTGACTCTGTTCTAATGGATAAACTCCCCTCCCCGCTGATGGTATAAGTACATTTTATCAACGTCTGGGACCAAATTATCCAATGCTAAAGTCTTTTGCTTTAGAAATTCTGTCCGTTTGGACCAATATAGGTCTGTGAACAGCTCTTTTTCTACAGTGAACATGATCGAGTCCAAAAGTATGTTCTCAACTTACTGACACCAACCTGAACACAATACTCAAGGTCACCATGGCCCAGCCACTCGCTTCAAACTGAGGTGCCAGGTATCAGGAAACAGCACTGGTAGTAAATACACACTTATACAATTAACGGTATTTGTAATTTTAAAAAAAAATAAGTGATTTTACTGCTGATATCTACCCTGTGATTAATGTGTATGTATTATTTGTGTATTTTGATAATTTATGATACATATGGCTCCACTGAAATTTACTGGTGCAGTCAATACTAGCTATCCTGTCTTTCAACCAATTCCTTAATTGTAATCCTCTTCTATCCATTAGTTACACAGCACTTGAATTAAGCAACTACATCCAATCCCCCCCCCAAAAAAAGAAATGTAATAGACAGCTGGATTTATAAAACTGCTGTCATTCATTTACATTTTAAGCATTGAAATGTGGATGTAATAAACATTTTTCTGTCCTGCACTTATCTGGTTTTTTTTGTGTGTGCGTGTGTAAGCCAGTAGCATTAGCAGAGTCTATCATCAGAATGATTTGATTTTTGGGACGGGTTGGATTAATGTAGAACTTAAATGTAGTTTTACCAATCTCATTATGACTGTCATGTTAGTTAGGGCAAAAAAGAAGTAAAACAAAACAAAAATAAATCTCTTCCCCTTGACTTTCAAAGACGCCACAAAATAAGGAAATATTTGGTTTGGAGTCATTGACTTATTGAAAAACAAATGTCCCCCTTTTTATTTTTTTAAAATAAAAATATGAATTATAAGTCACAATAAAGCACCATCATTAATTTATGTGGTTTGAACTGTCAAGGATTTTGTTTTATTAAAGTTGAGGATACCTTTGAAAATGGAAGACAGCAGTCTCGAATTATAATCATTAAAGAACCAATTCACTTACTTCCAATAAAATGATTTTTTTTTTTTTTGTTTGGTCATAAGTTTTCCTTGTTTTTTTTGGGGGGGTGAATTGTGCTAACAATGAATGCAAAATTTCAATCTATCCAGCAGATAGACTTGATATTTTGGATTAATTCTGCACTGGATAGTTTTAATTAATAGTCAGTCGTAGTAGGGTCTCTAAATTGTATTAGGCTGTTACAAAGATTCTGTCGGTTTTTTTACTGCAACAGTGAGACTTCATATCGTTGCTGAACGTGAAGTTTGTTAACCAAAGTCAATTCCATTGCAATCAATAGACTTCTGCCAATGAGTTACAAGAGCATTTATACCATTTTGAAGAAAATCTGGATTTCTGGAGTTGATAAACTGTTGGAAGGCAGTTTCCATTGCTGCTTGGTTGGAGAATGATTTTATATGGAGGAAGCTGTCGAGGTGTTTGAAAAGGTGGTAGATTGGGAGAACGGTCTGGTGAATAGGCTGGGTGAGAGAGAGCATCACACCCCAACAGGTTCAGTTTTTGAAGAGTCACTTTTTCAACATGAGAACGAGCATTCTCATGCAGCAGGATTGGGCCTCTTCAGTTCACGAATGCCGGCTGTTGTTGGGAAAGTTTCTGATGAGCAACATTTAATTCATGACAGTACCTTTCAGATGTGATGGTTTAGCCAGGTTTTGTTTCTTATGACAAGCGAAGAGCAGGTCTCCAATCGATATTCAACTTGTGAGGCACCACTTGTCAAGCCTTTTCACCTTGACAATTGCGTCAAGATGCCGGTAAACAGTTGCAGTGCTTGTGTCAAGCTCTCCAGAAATTTCTCGCACTATTTTTCTTGGATCTCAACTGAGGTTTTTAGATGGTTGTCATCACAGCTGGAAGGACATCCACTATGTTCCTTATCTCCGAAGCTCACATCTCCTGATTGAAACTTTGCAAACCATCATTGTACTGTGTGCTCATTTGCTGTGTCCTTGCCCCATGCTGGCTTAATGTCACGAGTTGCCTTGCTCGCTTCTGGAGGCGTAGGAGAGATATGGACATTTTATACAACACAAGAGCATTTTTATATTAACATATATTTTGTAATACCTTTTTCAATAATAATAATAATAACTGTGGAAGGAGGACTACCTGAAGAATCCATGCAAGCTAGATAACTGGGGCAAAGATCTCGTGAAGCAAAATGACACACACCTTTTTTATCCAAGTTTCACTCAGAAGCCTGAAACAAATATCCATTTTATGATTTTTAAAAAGGTAGATTTTGCATAATGTATTCCAAAGCAAAGGCTACAAAACTACGTATAACTTGTGTACACCTTCACAAGCATGCAAAAATGAACCCCAAATTAACATCATATAAAAACTGACAAAACCTTTGTAATGACCTAATAGTATTTAAAACTCTAAAAAGAATGGATGAGAGCATGGTAACTCCAAAAGTTCCATAAATTTGGGCTCTCATTACAACTGCAATTAGAAACAGACTGTAGCATTTAGATTTTTTTTAAAACTAGTCTAATTTTGTCAAAATATTTATCTGGTTTGGCAAACATAAGTGGAATTGATTTTTTTTTTTTTGCATTGTTTGTTAAACTGTTTAAATATGCAATGCTAAATCATGATAATTTCTTTGTTGAGCAGATTGTTAGATGTTTGGGTGCATCTGCTAATCTGAATATGATTCCTACCTGCTGATAACTTAGAAAATCTTTCCGCAATGCAATGCTACCAGAACTTGCAAATAAGAAGTCTTCTGAAAGAAACCATGCCGAAAAAGAAAAAAGATAGCAAAAAGAATTATTTTTGGATTTGTTTTTGAAGATAGGAAGACATTTTGTTGACTGCTACTTTTAGGTAGTAGTTATAGTGGCATTGCATTGTGGGAAGGTTATCAACAGTCCTGGCTGATAGAAACTAGTTTCAGCATGCATGCATGGCCACATTAACAACTGATTTTCAACAGTTGGTGTTCTCAGAAGAAATATTCTATTTGCTACTAACAGTCTAAGTGAGATTTAGATGTGTATCACAATAATTACTGTATTTTGAACAGTTTCATACTGTGGTCTTTTTTGTTGGTGGTGCCTTTTTATATCACACTTGTCTACATTAATGGATACCAATTTTTTTTATTCTTAACATGGTCTCAAAATGCATTCTTAGGGTTGTATTGACTTGAGGCTGTATCTTTGATGCTTTTTTTTTTACAAGGAATACAAAATGTGTACTTTTCATCCAGTGGTAAACAGATCAAACCACCATATTCTGGCAAATCTTTCCATATTTGTCTGCAGGAACTGGGCATAAGATGGCACTGGAAGAAGTCAAGTGGACCCAGCGCTTTGTAGTGCAGCCCTTTGCCTGATGCAGAGTAGCTACATGTTGGCATATTGTGTAGATTTAATTAGTAAATCTTGGTTTGTTGAATTGAAAACTATTCCTGGCACAGAATCTGTTAGGGAGTCCTAGAGAGTTGGGTTGATGGAGACACTTGTTGAGTTTGATTCAGGGAAACCTACACTTGCCTCTAGATTTCTTATCCAGTAATTTGTCCAGCCTGCAGCAAAGCTGTTAGTTAGATCACTGTCTTCTGTAAAATAATTCTTTGGACAGATGACCAGTGGCATAGAAGGAAACTGTTGTGCTCGGAGGATATCAGTGCATTAGGCAGAAGTTATACTACTATTATAGAGTACTGGCTGTGATAATCCAATAGCTGAAATTGCACTTTTACACTATGATAAGATAGATTGCCATATTTTTCCATGGCTTTTAGATGATTTAATGAAAGTTCCTATGCTGGATGGCACCAAGAACTGAAAATCTGAGCTCTTTGCAAAAGATGTGTGTTCCAAAAGGCAGGATGATATAGTGTGGAATGTAAACAGGTTTGAATCTTGCAGCTCTGTCGTTGTTTCACATGCTGTGGAGGTGAGCTCTGATAGTTTTTGTGGACACCTGAACACGTTTTGCTACATTTATAACCAATTGTGGTGGTTTGATTTTCATTTCTCTTTACTGCATGAAGGTAAATATTTCTGTCAGCTTCAGGCATTCAGTGAATGCGCTTATGGAAGGTAGCCTCATCGTTTTTCTTGGATATTCACTCTGTTAACATTCAACAGCAGAATATCCAGTGCCTTGGAGATTTTTCACTGGGTCCTACCAACATCCCATTGTTCAAATATGTAAGCCCTTTTAAAGTAAATTAGTTCTTATGAATCTCCTGCTGATAGCATGGCTGTTTGCAGATTGGGGCTTTGTGACCTGCACTTGATTGCAAATTATAACATTTGCTTATCAGAAGAATGAAATTGTCTGTCTTGGCTATCTGTTTAAAGAGGCAACTATTGTTAATTTTTAATAGGAAGTAGACAATGAAGATATTCAATTTTTTTGTTCTAGATCAGCTGCTAGCCACAGCCAGGAAGTAACTTATTATGCATATAGTGAGTTAAAATCGTGCCTGCTGGCTGAAATTCAAAAGTAATTGCATACAATTTAAAAATTATAATCATTTGTCATTTGATTGCTTATTCTGGCTCATATTTCCATATGGGGAAATTATGATCAACTTTTAGTAATTTTAATTTTTCATTTACATTTCAGTGTAACCTAGAGAATCTTTCTTAAAAATTTTTTTTAAAATCAGCATTTAAGTAGCAAGAGAAATAACAATGTAATTTCAGACTGCCAACCAAAAATTTACTCTTGATGACAGCTGGAAAAGTTAAAGATCATAGGTCTCTTAAAATTTCTCCTTTTTTAATAATCTATTAAAATAGCTGGATTAATTCCCACTGGTTCAGGTTTTGAAATAAAAGGAAAATTAGCATGACTGTTTGTTGTTCTGGCTTTCATTTCCAAAAGGTCTGTTCTGTACGCTATTGTGTTTGAGAGAGACAAATGTTTAAGCAGTTTAGTCCTATTACAGGATGTGTGACGCATGGTAACTTTGGATAATCACTTAACACTTTGAGGAATGTTGAGGTACTGTAGATTGTAAGTTGCACGCACAGACAGACAATATTGAGGTGAATACAAAAATTCACTTGTTTCTCTATTGCACTTTCACAAAACACTATTGTTAACCCTTCAACTGTTTTTCAACTTCATTATACAGGTTGAGAATCCCTTATCCGAAATCCTTGGGGCCGAATGTGTTTCGGATTTTGGAATATAGATATACCGGCATAATTTGGTAGCTAACCCACTGGGGACTGGGCACAAGTTAATTTATAACTGCATATGGATGGATACATATTGCATAAAACTACCTGTAGGCTATATTTAAAAATCATTTTGTGCATAAATTCATAAGAAAAAGATGTAAATTTATCCATCAGAAACATAAGCTATCACTATGGTAGGCTTACTGGTACTGTAGGGGTATTTTCAGGCCTTTTCAACATTTTAAAAGTATATTCACACCAACAACAAAGCACAGAAAAAGCTCACAAATTACAGTGAGTAATGCCTGTACGTCAAGCATGTCACCAAAGAACCTTCCCAGAACCACCTGGAATTTTCCGCTGAAGACATTCCAAAAATATTTCAGATTTTGGTTTTTGAAATTTCGGATAAGGGATTCTCGACCTGTTCAGAATGTGGTAAAACTACTTTTTTTTCTATCACCCACATCTAAACTAGAGAGTTAAAAAAATACCAAAAGAATCTAAAGGCATCTTTAATTTAAAGACAGGAAAAACTGTGGATTTTTAATTTTAAAATTGTGCATATATGACTTTTTTTTTCTTTCTTTAAAGTCACATTTTGCATATGACATATCTTTAATGATTCATCTTGTATCATCTGGCTACTGAAATTAGATCATTGGATAACGCTTGCATATATTGGAATGTTAATTTTTTTTTGATGCAATAGATAAAGTTGTATATTGTATTTCACTCATTTAACATTTTAGTTTATTTATATATGTATAGTGTGTGTGTGTACACGTACACAATGTATTTTTGCCTGAATGTTAAATCAACATCCATTTGATATGAAGCAATCTGTTGTCATTTCTATCATGAAAAATCTACTTATGTAGAATAAAGTTAAATTTTGTTAGGTTTCTTTTTCCTAAAATGTTGCTTTGTGATTTTTATAGCTTTAATTAACTTAACCCTGTTCAGTACTATTTATTTTACCTATTGTTCAGTGGAGCTGGCAGATTTGTTTTTAATATCAGGATTAAATTAAGTGAATCCTGACATTTTGTGTTTGGTACGTATAGTTTTCTAGTATGTTATCTGATTCTGTAGACTACTGAGAGAGAGAGAGAGAGCCAGCTGTCCATACAAGATTGGTTTGGGTAGGAAGGTCTGATACTCACCCCAGTTATTTTTGTTAAAAGAGACATAAGCAAAAGATAACTCGCTACAATTTACTTTCCAGATTAATATCTACTAAAATGAGGCCATCTGTCAAGAAACAGTGATTGACTGTATTATTCTCTTTATTTTGATCAGAGTGCTGACATGGTTGTGGGATGGAGTTCTTCAAACTGCTTTTGTTTACAGTCCTCTATACCTTCTCTGAAACATTTCAGAACCCACTCAATGTGGGACAAAGCGCCGACAATAATCGTAAGTATTATTATTTTCTTTTACCTATCGGAGTTGTAAAGAATAGAGAAACTTGACACTAACCTGACAATCTTGGAATTCAGAGCAATTCTTTTAGATGATAATGCCAAAATGTTTTAGAACCATCTGTTAGGAAACCAAAGCCATCTCTTTCAAAACATTTTTTTAAAACTAATATTTCAGCTGTGGTTCTGGCATTTAATCTTCAGTAGTTTTTCTCAAATCTTCACCCATTATTCTGCACCAACACTGAAGAAGCCTTTGTGGTCCTTTCAGGAACATATGAACAGATGGTTATTGTGGTATGTTGTTTATAAGGCATTTTGGGCATTTCTCATCACCTTGGTGGTAACAGTACGTACTAACTAATGAACCTACCTTTTGCCAATCTTCTCTTATAACACCAAGGTTTAGTTCCAATGATCCCCCCCATTTTTTTTTTTAATAGATTGATTTTAATTTTCAGCAGACATTATTTTTCTATTTTGATTGTATAGGTGGCTTGAGGTTGTTTTGACCTTATGACCTGTTATTTACTAAGTTTTTATATACTAATTCTTTATCAACCCTGTATCCAAATGTGTACCACCAGGTCAACTGCATTATAGACAGTATGAATGAATATTACCCTCAATAATTCTGGCAAATTTTGATGAGACTATCATTTGCTCCCTCCCAGTTTACTAACTTAGTTTGTGGCTTCACACTTTGAATATTTTTACAATGTGTTTCATTGAGTTGGTTCATCAACTGATGCTGATAAAATGAAGTGCATTAACGACAATCGAACTATTTGAGATTCAAGGGAGAAGAACATAAGTTGGAGAGTTATAGAACTGGTGTACTGGCCTGCCATGGCTGAGGGGCCCTGAGTTTGTTTCTCACTGGAGGACTGTTTGATGAGCCTCCAGTGGTGTGGTTTCTTCCCATGTTTTTGTACCAGTCTGTTCACACGGTTTTCTCTCAAAAGAAAACACTACAATGATCCCAAGCATTTAGCGAATGTGGTGAAAAGCTAGCTATCTGGAATGTAAAGAGGCTGATTGACCACTCAAAAAAAAAAAAACCTTTGGCTTACAAAGTCCTGATAGGAACATCACTGAGGCTGCTATATGGGGTTATATGGCTACTGAGGAAGTCAAGCAGCAACCAAACACCTTGGTTGGATTACGGAAATTGTTACATGGTATTTGGAACAACATTCCACAGTCATGCACTGATAATCTGTATGGGAGCATGGAAACAGGGTGTCTGCTCTATATAAAGCAATGGGCTCACATACCAGATGCTAATGCCAGCTTTGTTTGGCATAGTTTCTTCTCACTTTTTGTCATCACCTGGCCACATGGATTTTCTTGTCCATCCTATAGGGTTTTCTAGGTACAGGCGGTGGAGGTTCCACGAGTGACTGTTGACTTGCTCTTTAACTGACTAGTGCTCAAGAGCCCTCAACCATATCTAGTTTAGCTTGGTCCTCAAGGCTAATCCTTGCATACCACCTCATTCCAGGTTACTTCTGTTAAATGTTCTTAGATATTGAAAATCAAGGCAGGAACAACTTAAGCTCATTCATTTAGATAAAATTATTGTATTTCAATTCTCTCATTTCAATTTCATTTTTTTTTTTTATTTTGAGAAATTATGTAAGTTTGTAATTTAAAATTTTGAGAATAGTTTACTTGTAGTTTAATCACAGATACCATAAATACCATTTTAAAGTGTAAAAATTGTATTTGAAAAGGTTCTGGAGCAATTACTGGTGAATTTTGTTTTTATTTTTAGCTACCAGTTTAATGTTGGCTTTTATTGTGGTTGTGCAGCAGTAAAATGTAATTTTTTTCCCCTTAAAATGATTATTTGATCTACACAGATTATATGGACTCTGCGTGCAAATTTATGGTTAGCCCTCATTAAATCTAATTAAGTACGATCTTTGAATTTAATATTTTTAAAAAAAGGTAGGAAGGTTGATAAAGAAACTTAACAAAAGCACAAAATCTAAGGAATATTGCTTTCTGAATATCAGTTATTTCTCAACTGAAAGCTTTAAAAAAAAATAATAATGTCGCTGTAGCTTTAAGATGTAAGTTAGTCTATACATATGCCCCTCTACTTACCTAAAGCCCCTATGCTTCTCTTTTGTGGTTGGAGGAGGTTGAATTTTGGTCATGTGATTTTGCTTTCAAAATGGTAATTTAGTCTTAATTTGATCTTTTTATTTTTTTGTCATTGGATAATGAAATGAGAAAGTACACATTAAAGAGAAGGTGCAATGTTTTAAACACAAAAAAAAACAAACTTTCTGTATTTATTTGACAATACGATATACCTGGTCAATTTTGTTTGGTTTGTTGTGGCCTTTGACTTAAAGGGATAACACACAATGTACTTTACTTTTGTCAGAGAAGGAGAAAGTAAAATGTAACACTCCGAGCGTTTGTGTAATTCTAATTGTTTGTTTGTATCTGTTTGGAGAATTTTTCTTTTATTAAGAAAAGATTATATTAAAATAACTCTTCTCAGTCTTCCAGACATGGAAAAAACAACAACAAAGGATAGATAAATGATAATGTACCGACTGCACTTTAATTTTACTTAAAGATGCAAATTTGAAATTTTATTTTGACAAAAGAAAAATAGCTCGCTGTAGGTATATGCTGTTTTTTGTTGGCTTTACTTCCCTCCCCCCCCCCCACCACATGGGATTATTTCAGTTGTAGACCAGGGAGAACACATGCAGAAATCAACCAATCTTACAGTATTTCTTTTGATCACCAACAAAAGTTAGCAAGAAAGCAACTTTGAGAACATGAATATTCTAACAATAACAAAATCGTGATCCTTTATTAATTTGTTAGTATGAGTAGAAAGCTGTTTAGATGTGCCAATACATGTTGGAAGGAGTCTTAACAAAATGTTTATGCGTTAGTGCTAGAAAATATTTGTATTTTTTTATTGTAAACATGTAATAACTGTTTTGTTTTTTTTTTAAGATTTGTTAAGTTAGATTAATGCTATTTTTTCACATTCAGGAAGTGGATCTAGTTAAAAAAATTTATAACAAAATGATATAAACTCAGAATTTCTTTTCTTTATCTTGCTGAAAGATGGTTGTATCACATGATTTGGGTCAAAGATGAGATCGCCTTTCTGGGTTTTGTTTTGTTTTCTAGTGTAATATGTAGGATAGCTCTTAAATGTGAGGTATCTGATCAAATTATCCCCCCCCCCCCACATCTATACACAAGCAAGTTGGATGCTGCTGCTTTTTGCAGAGAGAGACCCCACTAGAACTCTCCTTATTAGTGGGGAAGCAAAACAGAAGCAAAGCACCCAACACTCAGTGGACCTGCCATTGTATCAAGCAAGCCCACCATGCTAACTTGCTATGCTTTCTGTTTTTTGTTGTAGTAAATTTTTGTTTGTTTGTTTGTTTTGCACTAGGTCAGTCAGGAAGGAATAATTCCATCAATAGTCGAACCAAATGGGGTTTAGATGGAGCAGTGAATAAACCAAAGCCGGTACAGAATTTTAACCAAAACTCCCAAGAGGCACGTCCACAAGGAAATGAAGCCAAAGTTGTGGAGGCTCGTGAACCAGAGGAAATCCTGAGAAAGCAGCAGCAGTCAAAACGGGAAAAGGTGAAAGCCAGCAAGGAATACCAGGACAATAATGTGGCAGCTGGTAACCAAGTGGTGGGAGCTAATCCAGCCATTGGAGACATCAACAATGCTGCATCACAGAACAATCACATTCCAGAGAGTCAAAATGTTCACACACTGCACCCAGAGATGGTTGATGGCATCGACAGACATGCTCAGATGGCTGAAGAGGTGAGCCATAAAGGATCGAGCAGGGTTGTGTGGGACTGGCATGACTTTTCAGTCAACATGGAAGATTATGTTATTCCGGAACAAAAAGTACGGCGTTCACCAATCTCAACAGCTGGAGAGCCATGGCCCTTCCCCCAATATTACATCACAAAGTCAAAAATCTTTCGCCTGTCCAAGAACTTCAACTTCAGCATTTCAAAGCAGAGCTGTGATGTGATCGTCCTAGCCATTAAGCGGTACAAAAAAACGATAGTTAACTATGCCGTTTCAGACTTGTACGACAACTTGAGCAATGCTCAGGGATTCCATGTTGTAGACATCCAGAAGAAATATGAAAGTGCAGCATACAGAAACGCACAAACAATCTTAGATATTAGAATAAATATTCAAAAACCTTGTAAAGGGGTGTACCCAAGTGACAAGTCAGATGAATCCTGTAAGTATTCTTGTTATCTCTGCCTGCCCCCTTTTTTTGGTTGAATGTTTGCTTCATGTAACATTTTTTTAAAGATTTTGTGCATTTGTTTGTTACTTTCACAGCTGGACTGTAGCACTTACAGGCCCAAAATTTTGGGTAGGTTTTAGACTACCACCCATTGGCCTAAAATCATTTTTTTCCCATGCAGCACTAGGGCACATACCCCAGCTAGTCTGACATAAAGTAAATCTCCATGTATGAAAATCCAAATTTACTGCTAATCCAATTTTATTAAACCTTACAAAACATGCAGACTTCCTTTTTTTGCTTATCAAAGTTTAATTTTGATTTCATTTTTATGTAGCCTAAATTTTGAATTTTAACCCATTACAGTGCCTGCTTTATATTTTTTTTTGTAAAGTTGTATATTGGTTCATGATGAATTATTCATTGCTTAATTATTAATTAATTATTTTTTTTACGTTTTAAATTTGCCGTGTTCAAGCATGAAGCACAAAAAAGGAAAAGGTAGTAAATTGTTGTAAGTAAAAATCTTTGCTCATATTTATTCTGCACCAATTACAAAATGAAGTTAATGGCAATAATATACTCAGGTGTGTCAAATATGGAGAGAGAAGCCATAAATGGAAAACAGGTAAAGTTAAGCTCGGAAAGTTTTTGGTTGTTTATAGAAAGTAGGGGATGGTTGGGGTATGGCCAATAACAGAAAGGACAAATGAACCTGTATTTTTATTATTTTTATGTCTAAACCTTAATAATGTGACAGAATGATTGCCATTAGGTAGCTTAATAATGATTTCATAAATTTTATACTGTTGTATTTAGTATTATTGAATTCTTATTTACATTATGTTGGAAGGTGCATGAAAGTTTAGGAAGCAAGTAATCATAAAGACCAACTTTGCATTTGCACTCATGTTAGATGAGTTGTCAAAACGAACCAAACTCTAGAAAAGTGGTTTCAGGTGTTCAGTGCATTATCATATGCAAATAAAGAGTGATGTGTTACATAATTCATTATTGTGTAACAAGTTTCTAGGTGGGCGGTTGTGCACAAGATGGTCAATATAATTGCAAATTACATCTGAACTGCAACATCTAAAATAAAAACTGAATTTAGCCTGCTGTTTTCGTTTTTTATCTATTTTGACTGTTCCATTCATGCATTGACTAGATTAATATTCAGGAATGAGGCAGACAATTCGTTACTTTCCACTATCTTCATGCTTGGTGATACCAAATGCAATCGAAATATTATTTTCATTTAGTCAAACAGAAAATAGTACATTTTAAAATCCAAGAAACCCTCCTCACATTTTGTGTCTTTCTCACATTGGACATTCTATTTTCCTTTTGGACATTTCTTTTGCTAAGATATCCCCATGTTGTTGTTGTTTGCTTCTCATTAATTTGAGTAGGGGCAAGACTGTAAGTGCATAGTCAAACTTTAACCTGTAAAGATGTATAGGTAACTTATAATTAATAAGATCAAGCACTAATGAACTCTCTTCTTTCCAAACCAGAGCATATTCCATCGCTGGCTCTTTGATAGGGCTCAGTGTACTTTGGTACCACATCTTATACCTAAACCTGATAGCTTTCTTTCGAATAAATTGCTTCATGCAACTCATTCTATAATACATTATCATGGATTCAGGCTTCCAAAAGTTTTTAAAAAAATCATTCATTAATAAGGGATAAATGAGGGCAAAGCATTTTGTCTCTCTTGTGATAATTTTGTGATGCC
The DNA here is from genome assembly GCA_018389105.1 of Nautilus pompilius. Classification (NCBI taxonomy): domain Eukaryota; kingdom Metazoa; phylum Mollusca; class Cephalopoda; order Nautilida; family Nautilidae; genus Nautilus; species Nautilus pompilius. The sequence goes on along the minus strand of JACATO010000985.1, from coordinate 561,775 downwards.
AGAAGTATGTAAATGCCATATACTGTCTTTTGCACTGTGGACATGTTATAGACACCCGTTTCTTAGGAGTGCAAATATCTTGGTAAGAGAATGTAACCTGAGATGCAAAATATGGTTAATACATGGCAGATTTTTGTGTTAGCAGTAAAAGACACTTTCCTTTTGTTTTGTTGCTGCTTTTATGTTCATCATATAAATTAGATGATCTTTCTTTGAACAGAAGAGAAAAAAATTAAAATGTAGTGCGATTGCTTGCCATCATAGAAACTATCTATTTTTTTCATGTAGATATCTTCATTGGCATCTATTTTTTCTCTCCAGTGAATTGATTTTGGGGATTTCATCTTGCTGAATCTGCTTTTATTGTTTCTCTTGCCCTCAATTCATTATTATATCAGCAGCCCTTAGTTGATTTCTATTTTTAAATGTCCACATTTATTTTCTCTGACTTCTCCACAAATACTATCGGAGTCTGGTGGAACTATCAGCTTGTGAAACTCCGTATCCTCTACCAGAATGCTGATAACACTGTATCTGCTAAGAAGATGGGGGGGAAAAGAAATTTGAAATTATTTAAACAAAAATAAGAAAATATAGACAGTAGTTAACCTGGTCAAACAACAACAATTTAGTTTTTAAACTGAAATCACTAGAATATACAGTAATATGTAAGAGACAAACAATGGCCTTGAACAAAGATTGCAAAGATAATTATTAACCCTTAAAAAATGGCAGTGCCGTCTTGTTGATCTGCAACCTAGTTTTCTTTATGGATTACTCAGGTGCATTAAATAGTTGCTCGGTTTCTTCAATTTTATTTTCAGTTGTAACTCACTCAGTCCTATCCCTGCAAATCCATGTATAATAGACTGTTTTGGTTTCATTTTCAAGCTTTAAACTTAGAATTTTCACAATAAAATATTTTGCATTTTTGATGTTATGTCATAATTTATGATTGTTCCTCTTGAGCTTGCTTCCAGAAACACTCACGATTCAGACAATCCCCCAATAAACCCAAAAGGTTTTTAAATGGCTAATTATTCTAGAAAACACACATCAGTAGTTTTTATTTCGAAGTCAACTTTATTCACAAAAAGATTCTTTGAGTTTTCCACTTGCACCCAGTCTAACCAGTATTTTCTATGCACTGTTGTAAATGAAGTATTGGCTTTAAAAAACATGCAATTTATATTTTTTCTGATTTAATTTTGTTTAGTATGTAAACAAGCTGGCCAGCACCATGTGTAGCATTTGCAGGAATGATCTAAAAATTTTCTTACAAGGATAATTTGAATGTTGTTAAGTAGACATTCAGTGATAGAAATAACTGATGTAACCTAACTTGTGTATATATTAAGTGTACTTTACGATGATAGATAAAAGCTGTTATGTTTTTTTTTTTTTTGTGGCATTACTTTTTGCATGATCTGTAAACAAATATGGATGCTACTGTCTGCAGAGATTTCTGGGATACATTGTGCAAATAATCATGAAGTAAATAATTTTGGCATTCACAAAGCAACATCAATATATCCTATGTACTTTAGTGAAAACAGTGCTATTAATGCATACTTCCCTTTGTTTAGGATGGTGTGCACTGATGGGCAAATCTAATCTATATTAAACCTAACAAAAATGAAATTAATTTTCATGTTTGAATTTAGCTTAATTTTCAGGAATCTCAAACTTTTCTGAAATTTCACTTCTGTCACATTAAATCTTAAAAAAAAAAAAAACAAACAAACATAATTTTAAAATTCTAAAATTCTTTTTTTTTTTTCAAGTCTGGTTTAATTTGCAGATAACTTATGTTTTGTGAAATGTTTATTCTCACTTGAAATTAGAGAATTTATTGAAATGCTTAAGAAACTAATTAAATTCCTTTTGTGTGGTAATTTATATTGTCTACTTGTTTGCAGATGATTTAGTGATAAAAGGGAATGGGTGCTATCTTACAGCCAAAGAAGTCTGGGGGGCATTGAAAGGCTTAGAAACGCTAAGTCAGCTGGTTGTGAGAAGTCCAGATAATCAGGTGAGTTCATCAATCTTTAATAAGATAAATTTTCTGTTTTGTAAGTCATAATGATACCATGGGACATAAGTGGTAGCTAAAACTCAGCTTGTTTGAGCGGTAAGGCCCAGAAAAAGGATTTGAAAGATCAGCTCTTTATTACTGGTATATTACAATGCAAAATGCATTTTTAATGAAATAAAATAAGGTTCAGCATTGTTTTTGATAGTCAAAGCATTTCTGTACCAAACATCTTTATTTTAGTAATTTCTAAAATTATGATCTAACTTATTTGAGATATCCATGATTTAAAAAAAACCATTCCATGCTTTGTGACCATTGTTTCTGTGACAACCATTTCAGAATTTCTGGACAGAAAACCAATGGAAATTTAGAGTACAGTGCATTTTGTGGAGTATTGTATATCGCTGTTGCTTTGATTCTGAATGGAAACATGAAAAAATACTTAATTTGCTTTATTGGGCTACATAGAAATGTATTTTATTATTAAATTGTCTTTGTTATACCAGCTCTTGATGAAAGACCTGCCCAAATGTCGTTTTATTGCTGATGATATTGTCACCATTGAATGGTAGTTGAAGATACAGTCTGCACTAGTATTAAAATAGATCTTCTAAAGCAGTGTTCTGTTCACCATAATTAAGACAACATACAAAGATAGGCCTCTATCTGGAATGGTGATGCTAAGTGAAGCAACTTGTTGCCACTGCTCCATAACCTCTGGTAATTATGGCAAGAGGCTTTGTCTTAAAGGTGTTTTGATGATTGTCAGCAAGGGTTTGACTTAAGCTGATGCCAGTTCAGCTGAGCTTTGGCAAATTGCGTATCTCTGGGTAAGGCTTTTGTTGATTATTTTCTGATTACTACGCAGACTTAGTACTATCTGGCACTACCTTTCTTTTCAGACTGTCTCAATGTTTGCTTTATCAGCAGAAGTCTAGGCCTTTGTTTGTGCATTTTGCATCACTCGTATAATTTTTGTTTCTGTAGCTTTTCCTCAAAGATACTGTGATCAGCGACTATCCAAGGTTTTCTCACCGAGGAGTGATGATTGATACCTCGCGGCACTTCTTATACAAGGAAGTCATCTTGAATGTGCTGGTGAGCAAGGCATTTTGTTTCCTTTATAAATTTTTTGTTTTTGTTTTTCTTATTAAATAAACCCTAAAAACCATTTCCAGTTAACCAGACTTGGCACCAATCTCTACTTTAGTTCTGTAATCTTTTAGCATAGCTGTCAACCATCACTAGGTTCTTCTGATATAGCAGTACAGTTTTGTGTTTTTATGATTTGCCATTTTAAACGATGTTTATTATAGCAGACAGATTCTAGAAATTTTTCTTCGGAAAGCGAGAATCCTAAAATTTCTATGGTACGTTCTTAGAAATGTGTATCTCTTGTTATGGGTTAGTCCTAGTGTCATTTTTTGGGATACACAAATGGGGGATAAATGAAAATTTGCATAAGGTTTCTATTGTATTTGTTTGTCTACTACTAGTGATGTCTACAGTTTCTCATTAAACTACATTGCACACATTTGCTATTATCCACTGATAATAAATACTGTAATTTAGCATTAGTATAAGTAAACCATCTTGATATTAGATACTAAATTCATCTTTTTATAAGAAAATCTGAAATGTAATTTTATAGTCTCATTTTTGTGGTTACTGTTTCTTTCATTTTGTGAATCTATTTTAAGAAGTTATTGCATTGGCATTATTAGGCGATATAGCCTTAGAATGCAACAAACAACGATTAATTTAAACAAATTTTATGTGTAACCAGTCCCTCCCTTCCTTCCTTCCATCTTCTAAATGTCATTTTGATTGATACATCATTAATGCAGAAAGTAGAGGATTAGTTTGGATAGTTTCCAAGCTTTTTAGTAGCTCTAACTGAACTAATGAACCAAATACACAGATCCCTGTTGTTGTTGTTGTTGTTTTATTCTGAGGAGGACTTTTAAATGGCAGCGATGCTAATTTGACAAATGGCCTGACCTGGACTTGAACCTATGTTTTTGATGTGGTTTTTAACAAAAACTTTAACTCATGCACCACTGGTGTGTATCTCCAATTTCTGCATTTGGACTTTTTGGCAGCTATTTCTTATAATTTACTTTTGAAGCTAGATATCACTTGGATAATGAGATGAATAGCCATGAATCATTTTCATCGAAAACTTATTTTTAGTTTGAAAGTGAAGGCTACCATACCCAGTGCTTTATCATGCTACAAAATTGTTTTGTGTATTTGAAAAGTAGCATAAATATTTTGTACTGAATGTGATGCAGAGACAAGACAGAATTTTCTTCTCTCTCTCTTCAGCCAAGTAAAACTATCATTTGGGTGTGGCCAAAAAGAAAGTGCTGAATGTAGAACATAAAGGCATGCATTACTTATGTCTTTTCCAAGTCATGACTATAGAAGATGTGGAAAATCATATGGATTTGTCTCCACTTATAATCATCGGTGTTACCAAATCTTCTAAAGTTACATCACCCATTTGATTGATGCATCCATTTTTCATAATTTATGAATAAAGTGTAAATGTTGCTGCTTTTTGTTTGTACACAGACCCACATAATCTTGTTTCAACATCGTGGTTTTCTTTAGCGTTTACTATCAGCAACTTCGGCTGTGCCAGAGGCTTCACCCTCCTCATCAGCAACTTTGCTCATGCAGTCTAGGCTAGGTCACGAGTGTTATGCTGCACGATTCTTGGAACATATTGAAGCAAGAGAGGAAACATGAAGCGTGGTTTCAACATAGAAGCATCATGCATGAAAATGTTACAATGTGTGCATGATATCCTGCAGTAGTTTTCTTTGTTTGTTTTTTAATGCTTTAATTCATGACAGGTTGTGGTGCTTTTCATTTTAAAAATATAACTATAGATTAACTTAGCATTCTTTTGTTATGTTTATCTATTTTTTGGCAACTACTTTCTTTGCAGCTAAAAAGATGAGAGTAGCAGGTCATTATTTCTTTTCTCTTCACACACACATTTCTGTTCTCAGTTGTTGTGGATATTTAACTTTGTTCTCCTCCATTCCAGTGGTAGCTATTGTAATTCTTGTTTGTTTTTCAAGGAGGGTATGGCACAAAACAAGATGAATGTACTCCATTGGCACATGGTCGATGACCAGTCCTTTCCATATGAGAGCAAAGTGTTTCCTGAATTAAGTCAAAAGGTAAATCTTAAGTTTATCCACCTCTTGAGTATGTTGTGCAGACTGATGGTGTCACAGAGATGCCATCTGTAAAACTGTTACAGAAACTGGATTTTTGGCCATGCAAAATGATAGCCAATCAAAATCTGTAGCTGAAATATAAATAGGTAACCACAGGTGATTATATTTTATTTCTATACATTTTTTACTTAAAATACCAGTAGAATGAATAATTTTTTTAGTGATTATTTGCAAATATTTCCTAAAGAAGAATCCACTTTGCTTCACAATGGCCCTTGCTGTCTCAAAAAAAAAAAAAAATCACACACTTTTCCCCCATAGCCTAGTAAATAAAGGTGTTGGTAGATAGAATTTTTGTTTTATACATCAGACATCTCAAACACGACTTGATGACAGGTGCTCGGTGTTCACTATTGGCATTCTAGGCATTTAGAGTGTGATAATAGAGCAATAGCTGTTGAAGCATCATCAATTCTCCATTGGAGTTTGTGGATGGTGGCTCATTTTGTAGCATACATCTTGTTTTTTAACAAACTTACTCACGGACAGACAGAAGAGAGAGAGGAAAAATCTAGTGATGAGAGATCTAGAAAGTGTGAACTGATCCTTGTCATCCCATCCACCTTCAGATAAAGTCTTCATCCAAAATCTGAAAATGTGTGGTCAGGATTATGCTGATGCAATGCATAATAATGTCATCTGCAAGCTTCTGAATGAAATGTCTAAACACTGAGGCACAGAATACCTCTGTACAGTTTGTATTTCTTATTATTAGCTTCTAATGGTGACATCTCTGGTTCATATTTAACAGTGCTGGAGAACTGAAATTATTAGTATTACTTAGTTTGGATATTAGACATCTGAAGGGATACCTGATAGAGGTTTAGAATTGACAATGATAGAGAGGTGGTGGAAAGACACACTACAGATCTACATGAAGATTGGAAACATCAATGTAGGTATCTGGGAGAACCTTGCAACCAACTGTCTCCAATGATGTCAGCTTATTCATGAGTCTGCAAAACTTTTCAAAGAGGGCTGACTCAACCAAAAGGCCAAAAAGTGACTGAAAAGGATGGAGAAATAAGAAAATTCCAAACTGCTACTCCCTTTCAGAACATTGTGCTACAACTGCCTGAAGATCTGCAAATCAAGAATGGGACTACTTAGTCACCTGAAGATCCACCAATCATTTGAACCTTGGGCAATGTCATCCTCAAAATTGAGTGAATGCCAAAAGTACAGATAGAGATTTTCAGAGTAATTAAGGATTTTTAGCCTGTGGATAGCCATACTTTTTTTTGGTGATCTACAGTTAGAAATACTGTCGAATATAACAATATATTGCCTAAAGTGTCAGTGCAACTTGATATTTATTTAAAAAAAACAAACAAGCACTTGCAGTAGAATTGTAAATGAATGGAATAAATGACCAGTGGTGTTGGTTGATAATGTCAGTGTAAGCCAGCCGAGAAATCATACTGACAGTTTTTTCTCCTCTTAATTGTCAGGGTTTCTGAAAGCCATGATGGTAGCTTTCTATCTCCTTATTACAGCTAAACTATCTAATGTAATCTGTACTTAGAAACTAAAGAACACTTAAATTTGTTTCATTATTATCGATATTTGTTTTTGTATTATGTGTAGTTTTTTCTGTTGATCTGTTTGGTAAATCAGTAAAGGTTTTGCAAAGAGAGAAAGAGGATCTTTGATGGTTTTAAACTGTTATAATTTGTAATCTTTCATGTGGAATTTCATATAAAATCAAAATAATCTGCTTTTGTGAGCCTTCTCAAAGATAAAAAAGATATGCTAAGTTAATGATTAGAAATTAACCTGCCTACTTCTCTCTCCAGATCTCTCTTTTTTCCCCCCCATTTTTTTTAACATGCCCCCTCGGTGGTCACTTTCTCATTGGTACGAAAACCCAGGTCATTATAGATAAATAGATTTTGTTTTTATTTTTTGTTTGAGAATTTCTGTGGGCGGAGAGAAGTCGTTTGCTGCCCTCCATTTTATTCTTGGTGCATCATGTGAGAAACTATTGAAGAATCTCTTACCAAACCTCGTAGATAGAAACTCTAGTGAAGCGTTTAATAATGTCTGGTAAAACGAAAGTAGTACGCGATTAGTCCCGTGGCAGCGCTGGTGACATTCAAGGAAGACAATCAGATGAGCAGCTTCCCTGCTGATGATAAAGTTAACAGCTTCATCAGTTCGTTGAAGCAGGAGGCAGCGCACAGCAGTAAGTCAGAATTAATCATGTGTGCTGCCTGCTTCCCATGTTGTATTGCTTCAGGACTATATCTGCATACTTTAGTATACATTTGTACTGCGTAGTACTGGAAACTCAAACTCTTTTAACCTCTTCATTTTTTTTTTTTTTCCCAATTTTCGTTCCGAGAGATGCTTTGAAATCTGTGTGATGTGATAGTTCACATATCACCGCTTCGGATGTTTCCACAATGGCGAGCTAGGCAATGCCAGCAACCCCATAGTAAAGAGTGACTGCCTGGCTCGTGAAGGGTGCTTTAGAAAAGTGTATGATGTTACTTATTTATAAAAATAAAATTATACTTCATCTGCTACTGAATCTGGATAGTTTATTGGAATAAGCAATTATGTGGTGCATTATGGAGAAAGCAATATAAATCTTAGGATTTATTTATCTGCGACTGAAAAGAAGATATTCTAATTACCTAATTTGCATATATATATTATTTACACAACTTTTTAGATCTTTAAAGTGATTGATTTGGTGAAGCAGTAGAAAGGGTTATTAGTTTGTTTTGTGTTTTTTTTTTCATATTTTTAAAATGATCAACTTATTTTCGAAAAGTGATTCTTTTCATCTCTTAAATGGAAATGTGGAATCTGGAACAGGTTTTTATTCATCAATAATTAAAAAAAAAGTTCCTACAATACGATGCCATGGAAACTAACATACAAACATATTAACAAGTGTTGTCACAATGCAACAACTACAGAAGTTGACATATTGATGTATCATTGATCAACTAATGTTCCCACAATACGGAGACTAATACATTGAATTGCCATTAACTAAGAAACATTCTTACAATACACCAATATGTGACAGCAAATCTAACGGTACAGTACTGTGAAAGCTGATGTACCTATTTGCCAGTGATTAAGAAAATTGTTTCAAAGTGTATACACCCACACTTTGATGCTTAATTAATATTTTGTGGTGTTTTTTGTTGTTGTTGGTTATATGGTTTCTCATTTGAATAATTGGTTGAAAATTCAATATGTTATTGCTAAATACTTGAGGGTGGCATTTTCATCAAAGAAACACTTCCACTGAGTAGACTGCCAGGTGTTAAAGGCTGTTTTCTTTTTTAAATGATATACTTTAGTTATGATGAAACACAGGAGGAAGATCACGTGTCTACAGTCCACCAAAGGCTGTAATGAAAGATATCTAAAGACTGCAATATACAGTGATGTTGATCAAAATTATGATATCATCTCATGCTTTTAATTGTGCATGAATAGTTAGATCCAGAAAAAGAACCTGTAAGGTCCACTTGTGCATTACAATGTAAAAATGTATTTTGGCATAATAAAGCCAACCTTAATTTGGTATTCATAAGATCTCTGTATTAAACTTCCTTAGTGTATTAATTTCTTGTTGGGATGTAATTATAGGGGAAATTAATGGGTAAATGTCAATAAATAACACTATAATATTGTTTTGATTAAGAATTAAAAAAAAATAATAGATAACTGATGAATCAGAAACGAAGCAAATGTTTATACTTTACATTAGTTTTGGTATAATTGCATTTTAAAAGCCCCTTTTTTTAAAAAAACAGAATCATTCATGGGGAGGAAATAATTTTGGCCATCACTGGAGATGAATAATAGAGTTCAATCCTTATCGCTCACTTTCTAGACAATCATGACAGATGTGAACCACGCTTCCATTATGCTACGACACGTCCACCTGTTCTGAATATTCGTTGTGATTCATCTGACGCGTGTAGTACAACAACCACGTTGTTAAGGATGTTCAACATCTCCGTGAATTTGGAAAATGTTTGATTTGATTTTTTTTATTTGTTGTAGTTCAAAAGGATTAACAGGAAAAGCAGATTTGCAGAAGTGCTAGGCATATTTTTTTTTTTAAATTTAGTAATAAAGCATTTATTTCCCGGCAGTTTATGCTTGCAGTAATCAGGCCGCTGAATGGTGTATTTAGCTGTCTACAAGGAAGAGGAAGTGAGCATTCTGTTAATAGCTCTGGCTTAGGTGTTAATAACATGAGCTGAATAGCTATCTATCTGCCTGAGATTACCAATAAGCAAAGGTAGATGCAGTATAACTTATGAGACCTATGAATATACCTGCAATTGCTTACCAGCTACATTTAGAATTGCCAGAGGAAACTAAACTACATTTTAACTGACCTGTAAATTATTATTTGAAGGTCAACTCTATCAGTACATGCCAAGTGAATAATGGATGCCACACACTTTATAGCCGTTTCCAACAAAGAATTTATTCTTTGTATTGTTCAAATGTTTAGGGGGTGTTTGTCCAGAAATTAGGGAGAATTTACTTGCATTTGTTTTTAAAGGAAGGTACTAGGTGCTGAAATGGAGATTTTATTTTATTAAAATGTGCAGGGCTTGTTGTTGTGAATATTTCTTCTGGCTCAGATAAATTTTTTCGCATGGTGTAACAGTAGATTAGAGGTTCCAGTGGTTAAACTGCTGGAGTTCGAATACTAAGGACCCACATTTGATTTGTAATTGGCTGGCTTTGGCATACCCTCCTCCTCCACCATCTAGCATGGTTTCTCATTTTTCAACAGCCAGTTGGTGAGTTTCTTCCCACATTTAAAAATTAGTTCTGGTAAGGATTTCGCTGCTGAAGTGAGAAGTGCTGGATTCCTTGTGGCATAGAATAGGTAATGCATGCTGGTGGATGATACCTGCATCACTATGCTTCCTGAATCAGGTTTGTATCTGTTGAGTCTGACTGATTTAATAGACTTCATACAGAAAACAGGTTTCATACCCAGAATAGCTGCCAGTTTCAATGTATATTGTCTTGATGACAATACCTTAGTAAGTTTGATATCTTAAAAACTGATACATCCTAGAAATCTCTTTCTCTCTCATATGCATGCACATGCACACACACACTCACATACATCTACCTGAAGTTATTGTTGCAAGCTGCGAGCAACAGCAGAAATGTTATGGTTAGATATCTACAGAACATTTCTAATTACCAACCAGATTTCAGGAGAGAGCAGGTGGCACTATTAGAATAGCTGGATAATCTTCTATCCATTTCACCACCTGTTTAGATGGGAAGTGTCCATCCTTCATTATATTCTGATATGCATGCATCTGACAGAATCAAATCTGTTCTATTATTTTGAAAATTTGTAATGTTTTTGCAGTAAAAGTGATTTTTGGACTTTGAAGCAAGATTATTTTATATATCACCTGTTATTAGTTCAAAATTATTCTGGGACTTGAAGCTTTTTGTCCATTTATTTGGAACTGACCTATAAGAAAGCTTCTTGCATAGTGACTTAGTTTATTCATTTAATTTGTATTTTTTTAACTTTAGAAAATAGCTTAATTGTAATTGTGAATTGTTTCAGTTTCCAGAAAAATCTACTTTGAATGTCTGACTAGTTAGTTTTTGAAACTTTTATGCATTGTGTAATACTACTATATAATCTTTAAAAAATCTTATTCCTGTATGAAAGATTGTTCTTCTGTATTCCTTAAAGGAATAAGCAGCATGCATTTACAAGCCTGCATTGCTTGTATGTTATATTCAAAATATGTTCATATTCTGCTTATGGAGGATCTGTATATTGAGGAAGCAAAAACAAACATGACGTGTAATATTACAATTATCTCTAGAAATGAATGATCTTGAAAACTCATGTGCAAGTCACTTCTTTCTCTTAGTCTGTGTACATCTTTGTATGTGTTCCATTAGCATTTCTTCTATAAATTGGCCACTCGTGTAGTGTGTCAGTTTAGGAATGCCTAGATGACATTTAACACAAAGTGAGATGGCTTAGGCCATTAGAGTGGTTAAAGGAAGAATGGTGACTGCCATTTTTTCCCAGTACATTGTTCATTAGTGTAATTTCTAGGGCAATAACAAGGTATTATCATAAATACGATCTCATTCATTACCTATGGGTTACCAACCCCCTGTACGGATTGATATCCTGTTGCCCTTGCCAGAAGAAACCCTTTTTCAACATCACAATATCTCCAAAATGATCTCCAAAAAACTAACCAACCATAGAATTTCAGCATAGATAGTTTGTATACCACTAGCATCAAGCCTGGTACAGTCCAGAATATCATGGCTTCATAGCACTCTTAATACCACAGCACCATCAGCAGCTACTCATACAAAGGGTGACATATCATTGCATGTAAAGGTTGAACTCTTTGGTGTCATGTTCTTTTGTCCATCAAGTCTAGATTCTATCAATAATGGACAGGCTATAGTCTAAGGATATGCTGGGGATGATTTGCTAATTGTGTCATTACCAATCATGATCGACTTTATAGGAGCAGATCTATGTAAGTTAGCTGAAGTACTGGGCATCATTAAGAGGCATGCCACGACTGGTGTCAGATAAGGGATAATATCATCATATTTGTGGTCATTTTTTGACCCAATGGCAAGGTCTCAACTTCATCTTTATGAATAACAACACCCGTTCATATTGTGTATGGATTGTTACTATTGCACTTATAGTCCACAACATCACTTTAAATTTAAATCTGATTGAGTGGACTTCTTCAAACATGTTCAGTCTCTTGCTTAGCTAGAAATGGGTTTAGTTGAATATCCCACAACAACAGATGGATTGTCTAATTTGGTTTAACACCAAGACAGTATGTTCAAGATTGTATTGAGGTCATTAGTGTTCACACAGGTTACTAAAGCCTGCTCTGCCAATGTTAGTTTGTGATCATTTTTAGACTGGTATCACTGCCATTTTGCATGCTTATTTCAGACAGCCATTTTGTTTTTGTTAACTATTTAATTTACTTTCCACTAACCTCAAGATTTTGTTATGGAGAGTTTATGGTCTGAAATAGTTCCGCCATGGTTCACTGCACAGTGTAGTCTACCCAAGCAAAGATAAATAAAATCTGTTTTTTTTAAATATGAATATGAGCTAATACCATTCATGAAGATGTGCATTAAAAATGGGTTTTGTTTGGTAAGTTGGCAGCTAATGTTATCATGGAATGGTATATTTTAAAATTATAGTATAATTCACCCAAATCAATGCCTACTTTGTTGCATACTCCTAATGATAGAATTATTTTGCTCTTGTCAATATTTGTACAATACTTTCTATTACAGAATCTCTAATAACTAAAACCAGTACCGGATAATAAATAATACAGCTCTTCCACTTTGAACCAACATATTACAGATTCTAAAATGTTGGTTTTTAATATGAACATGCTACTTAGTTTTGATTTTTGTGTGTGTGTGTGTATGCGCGTGCACGCGTGCGTTGTATATTTAAAATATGTAGTTCATGGAACTGTCATTCTTGCTGTCATAACACAATGAAACACTGCCATTTTTGTTTGCTAATAAATTGTTCATTTGTGTTTGTGTAACTTGATGAGCTTTTGTATTTTGTATTAATTCATTTTTCACTAAATATCATTCTATAACTTGAAACTTATGTTTTGCTTGTCAAATTTCATCACCATATCAGCAGAAAATCAACTAAAAATACTATACAAAGTGTACACGAAAAAAAAAGTATGTATATATTTCTGGACAACCATATGTAGTCTGTTTAAAGATAAAACTTCTTTTTTTTTATTTTTTAAATTTTATTTTGGCTTTGTCAGGTTTTATTTTCCATGCAAGGTGTCTCTATTTAGCTAAGCAACTTCTCTCTCTCTCCCTTTTTGTTGTCAGAACTAGCACGCGCGCACACCATTATTTCTCTCTACACACACACACACACACACACACATTGTTGATCGAGACTTTTCAGGATGTTTAACTCTATGCATCAAAACAAACAGCAGGTTAAAGCACCCACGTAACTCTTAGCCTTTGAGTAACTTAACCCTTTTTTTCTTTTTCTTTTTGCAGCTGCATGATAGCTTGGAACAATTTGAAGTTCTATATGTAAAGTTTGAAAGGAATGTTTATTCATGTTTTAATTTTAGCTTGAAACAAGTAACTTCTAGAAATACTGTTATTTTATATCTGCATGGTGATAATCAATGCTTTTTTAAAAGAATTTGCTGAAAAATGCTAAGTTTAATCTTTCTTTTATAAATGTTTCTACTGTATTTGTCGAAAGAATTTGTAATTCTACATCTTTAACAATAAGGGTAAAAAATTTTTCTTGTATTTTCTCCAGTTTTACTGACATATACTTTCAGCAAAACCCTGTACGTTTCTTGAAATGCCTGCTAGTCATAAATCTGGTTTGTTGACATATAGCCATTATTTGTTTTGGCTTAGCCTTTCATTTTTTCTGTTCCAGGTCCTGTTGTGTATGCAGGGCTTCTGCTAGGTTATTATCTAGGAAGCTTGCAGTACTGGGTGCATTGCACTGACTATGGTTTTTTTGGCGCCATGCTGCCATATTAACCCGCCCAGCAACTGTTACTGATTCTTTAGTGAGCCAGCATTTAACTGGGTAGCCAAGAAATGTGTCTGCAGCAGTAGCTCTTGTCTTCATGCTTCAGCATCCTAGCAAAAAGAAAATGAAGTGTTCTGATTTAACTGTTATGCAGTGTTTAACAGAGAAAAGAGTGATGTTTGGTTATTAATAAAGGGATTCTTACATTTCAGGGGGCGTACCATCCGTCCATGGTGTACAGCCACAAGGATATTTCTGAAATCATCCAGTTTGCCAGACTGCGGGGCATACGGGTTTTGCCTGAATTCGATAACCCAGGTGAGATGGGATCTAAGTCTGTCCCTCCTATCTTGATAGGTTTTCTGTCAAGGACGCAGTGTGACATAATAAAAATCACTGATCTCATTCCATCTTCCTAAAAATGAAGTTATTAAATAAAATTATATTTAAAAACCCACCATTTTATGCTAGAAATAAAAATGTAATGTAATTGTGTGCTCACACGAGGTTTATTTTTTTTCCAAGGGGGGCTTATTCAACAGAATGAATTTTAACCCTTTGCTTATTGCCTTTGATCTGTTCTGGCTGTAACATAAATACTTGCCTCATTAATATAATACTGTATCTGACTAAATATACATTAGTTCAACATAAATACTAGTGCTTCTAGGTTCTGTTGCAAATGCATACCAGGTGGTGGAAATATGGTGAAATTCGACTGTATACAGAGAGTTAAGGTTAAATTTTTTTTAAAAAAGAACACTATTCATTACATCAAGATATACTAAGAAATCTGTAAATAAAGTGTTGATTTCTTTTCTTTTTTTTCCTTTGGATGGCTGAGAGATGACCAAATTGGAGAAAAGGGCTGCTCCTCTATAGCTGATAGCTCATTGATTAATATTACAGGGTCTGCTATTGATGGATGTATTAATTTTTTAAATGCTGGAAGATGGCAGAAAGCATAGAAAAAGACTTGCACAATTTGTGCAGTCTTTATTCTAGAGGAACAAATAGCTTGCATTCATCAATAAATGCCAGTAGGGATAATAATCATCAAGTCCACTGATGCATATAGCTACTCCTGCTATTATCAAGTACTAATTAAAAGCAGCCTTGATTAGCTGCTGGTCTGTGATAGTTTGAAAGTAGGTTGAATATTGGCAAATTAATAACTGTTCTGGTTATTATTGTACCTAAGGCAATTAATTAGCTAGTGGTCAAAGCATTGATGTCAGTAGCAATTGCCAGAAACATTTCAAGATAAAAATAAACGTTTGAGTAGTAGCCTTTAAATCTAAAGGCTTGTTTATCAGACTTCCATGATTAATACCTGAAAATATGAGTGATGACACTTTGAGATAATTTGTTGAGCTGGAAAACTGTAATTTGGTTGTTTTTGTAAAAATGTTTTTAAATAATAGTACACTAAATATGCAATTGCCCAAATAATGATTTATTACATCCTGTGTTATATGATGGAATTATTCCACATGTTTACATTTGTGAATGTTAGAAAGTTGGATGGGTTCACATCTTAAGCTTATCTTGTGAAGACTGTTTTATCTCAGCATATCCGAGATGTGATTGTCAGTAAGATAAGTTTTCCAAACTGAAGCCAACAGATGATAATAGAGAGCTAGCAATTTGGTACTACCTGGTGATTGCGTGCAGTATCTCCAACAGCGATTCATCGTTTAAACTCAGCCTATGTGGTGAACTGTATGCTAATTTCTCTGTGCTTGTTTGTTTGCATTTTGAGTAGCTGCTGCTACGTTTTGAATGCAACACTCTGGAATCTTCCAGTTGGCTTTCTCCTGTTAACTAAACTGGATATTCCACATTTGTTGTTGTCTGTCAAGCTATTGGTTTTATTCTATAGCTCTAAGCTACCTGGTGTAGTCCAACAGTGCAACAATGCATTCAGTTTTAAATGTTTGTTCAGTGTATGGATCATTAAGTGATATAGTAGGGAAAAAAATATCTAAATCAATAATATGTCGTTATCTTTTGTAACCAAAGATAATGCTGCTGACGTGTTTCTTAGATGGCAGAACTTACATGCAAATTTTTTATAGTGTTGATGGCTTGTGTAACATCATCCACACATTCTTGCTTGCTGCACTGTGCTCCAGTGGCATGGATGCGCAAGATGGCTGGCAGGGGTTATGGTAAAGTAAACTCCCAAAAATATCTACTAGAACTCTATTATTATTATTAAGAAAACCAGAGTTTTTTACTTGTGAAGAAGAGCAAGACGAAACGGAAACTATTCCAGAGAGATGACACCAATGGAAATTGAACTTAAACTCTTGACCATAGCAGTCCAGTAGTGTCCTCCCACTGGACTACTGTGCTGGCCAGAGCAGTACTACTGCAGCATTGAGCCATAGCTCTGTTGGAATGACTTTATTGTTGTATATGTGTGTTTTCAGCATCTGTCAGCATTAGCTGTCTACAGTATACAACTTCATTATACCTGTAACAAAAAGTATTAAGTTAATTACAGATATTGCAGTGAGTTCTGTAGCAAAACCCCAAAGATTTATTATTACTTTTAATTTTGGATAATTCTAAAGTCTTAAATTATATAGTAAGAGACTTTTGATCAACTTTATTAAACTTTGCTAATTTTTTAATTGGTGCATCTTAAAAACCAAAATAAAAATGACATGAATTGGCTGCTAGTTAAATATACTAGGTAAAGAGACTGCCTGGTTTATCGTTATGACAATCTGAGAAAGAAATTTTAGAAGAACTGTTGAAGCAGATCCCCCAAAAATCAGGTTAGTTAGTACTTTCAGATTGAAATCTGAAATAATTAGTCACAAGCTTTTTTTGCATCAGGATAGACTGAAATAAAATATCCAAATGGTGATATCTTGGTGCTAGAAAGTTAAAGGCCTGCAGATTGTATTTAGTTAAAGCAGAACTTAGCTTAAGTCCTTTAGTTTTTTTTATTCTAAGTGACAAACCTGAAGTTACAAATTATCATTTTTTTAAACACATGGTGATTCATAACACTTATTTAAAGCATGTAATATATTGATTTTTAAACTACCGTTTCTCTCCGCTTTGGGTTAATTATAAATCTCAAGTGTATTTTATAGGCATTAGTTTAGGTCACTTTGTGATGTTGCCCATTATTAGCCAACTTGAATTTTATTGTTTTATGGTGATTTTATGCCTTCTCCATAAAATCAATGAGATAATCATCAAACACTTTAGTTTGATGGTGTTTTTTTTTGCTTGCTTGCTTGCTTTTGTTATTTTAATGGATTTCTTGTTGTTGTCAAAACCCCTGTTCTGACTCTCGAGATCTAAAGACATCTAACAAGTGAACTAGAAAAGAGTTAGGTGGTTGGTATTGGTGTTATTTGACCAAGTAGTTAGCTAAGTATGATTTGGGGCTCTTTTGGGTCATGGTCAAGATCAATCGAGAGTTACCCATGGTGCTCCCACCATGTGTACCCGGAAAACCCTACTGGAACCCTTCATTTTTTGATGTGGAAGGAAATCGATGTGTTCAGGGGAAACCCATGTGATTCAGCTGAACTCAGGCCCTTAACCATGGTAGTCCAGTAATCTACTGGAAATAGTTGTTTGTTAAATCTATAGCAGTTACATATTTCTATGTAAATGTATTTAGTGTAAAATACTGTACAGTAAATACATTTCTTATTATATTTTAAATTATTAATGATAGTCAAAATTATTGCTGCTGCTCATGTTTTCCCAGTTGGTGAAAGTTGCTAATTATCACTATTCATCCACTTAGTATATTTTCCTTACATTTTCTTTGGCCACAGTTGTGTGGTTATTCCACTCAGGATGGAAACTAAGATGAGACTAACAATCTCAAAGCGACCACTTTCCTTTATCAGTAAGATAGATGCCCATTGAACTCATCGAGCACTAGCATTAAATTTTGGTTTACGAAGGCCCTAGGTTGCTTGGCATAACCATTTAAATGCATAGTCATCGTTCATTCAACCTTTTTCATTTGTTCAAACAGTGACAGTTGTTGAAATATTCTTATTTATGGGTCTAGTTTTAAAAGGAAAGTTATGCAGAGTGGCATCTTTTCAAGATAGGGTAAATCCATTTCACTCTGGAATCTTTTGAAGTCATTTGTACATTGCATGAAACTTGTTTTGTAGAAAATCACTTGCATCCATAATTTCATACACCTTGATAATGTGCATATTCCTTTAGTGACATCTTTACTACAGTTTACACGGGGGTGAGGATAGGGTACTACCCCAGGAATTTTACATGCAGAAAGAAAAAAAATTGGTGGTAGTTCATTCTTTTGTTTGCACAATATCAAATATTTGCCTCATTGAAAATAAATTCACATATAACAGATAGCCTTGAACTTGGTATTCACTGTATAGAGAGAAATGCATTTTTCCTGATGACTGGAAAAAAAGACCAAATAATGAGGGAGCTGAACATACAAAATTCATTGCAAATGCATCCTGACTTAAACAGCATTCAGGGAGTTGCTTAAAAAAACAAAACAAAATGCTTAGTTGCCGTGCCAGTGAGCATGACAAATCCTAAGATGACCCCTTCCCCGCCCACCAACCAAAAGTTTAAAAGTCAGCTATGCTGTGAAGCTTGAGATAAAGGTTAATTTTATTAATTTACATGCAGAAAATGCTTTAGTATCTGTCTGTCTTGTATTTTTAGCATTCACATTAAAATTAATGTTATCAAAAAATGTGAAGGTAAACAAAAGCAGGGAAGTAAAATTCTTGAAATTGTCCAGTATTTTTTCACGCTGAATGTTTTCCATGCAGCCAAAGCTGCTTAGTCACATTTGTGTTCTTTTTATGCAAAGTCAGCTAGGTTAATTGAACGGTGCTACTTAAAAGCATTTGTCTGCTGTGCAGAGGATGTACTAGTAGCTAATTAGATATATCTTTTGTAATTATCAAGATATGATATTGCTAGCGGAAAGCAGAACAGTTGGGCTATCTAAGTGCCCAGTTTTGTTTTTACAGCTGAACCAACTTGGACTTTATTAGGGATGCCATTTATTTACCACTTTATGAGCGAGTTAATTATGTGTGCTCCCCTCTTTGTAAAGGATAAAGTTCCCTTTCATCTCTTCTCAAGGAAAAAAAAAAAAATACTTATGTTACTGGATTATATTCCATAAGTTGCAAACTAATCAAGAGTACTTAGTAGCTTTTTGAGATAAAGAACTCGTTCATCAGTTTTGAAAGATGGCTGGTCCACAGAACAACAAATTTACTTATTCTGTGTGTAAAGTTTAACATTACAAACAAAAGTGATTGGAATGGAAAAAAAAAACAACAGAAAATCAGTTTAAAATTTTTTTTCCAGTTGCTAGAAAGAATTTAATAAATTAAAAGATAATTGGTTTATTTAGTTTTGCGTTACTGATGTTTTTCCGTAGACTGGGCGATGTAGTTTTTGAACTGTAGCAGTCTCTTCATCCGACACACTTTGAACTTTAGATTAGCCAGTCTGCTGATGCAAAACTTTACAGTTTTAAGGCAGAGATGTGTGTGTGTGTGCATGTGCATGCCTGCCATCTGAGTTTGGTTTCCCACATTTCAAGAAATTGGTAAAATATATGGCAATTTTCAGAGCTGATACAATGCCAGTTCTTCTTTTTTTTTTTAATTTCTCTCTGATGAAGTTTTTGTATTTTTCTTTCTCAGCATTTTACTTCATCTGTCACGTGGATTTGATAGCTAAACATTCAGAAACAGCTGGCAGTGATCAGAACCTAATCATGAATTTCTGTAGCATTGCATTTTAGGAAAATATTCTAAATTATCATCATATAAATTTTTAAAGCACTTACTCTTATATCTCAGACAGACAGAAGGGAATCTTACTCTCTGTATGTGGAGAGATGAAGATAAGGTACATGAAACTAATGTTTTTATTAACTTTCTTTTAAACAATACAATTTGGTTCTTAAGCTGTATGTACAATGAATTCATATTGGAATTGTTTTTCTTTATGTTGAACTTGCCACAGTAACCGATGAAGAAGCTACCTGTTGGCTAATCTACAAAAGAAAATCCTTTTTTGTGGCTACATTTAGAACCTAATCACCAATTATGCATTGAAAAGTAGTTATTTTAAGAGTGTTTCATGAAAGTAGTAAAAATTAATTATTTCTTCTAACAGCAATAAATGTAATTTCTCTTTCAATGATATATGTATTTCACAAAATATTTCATTCTAGCAAATTTTATTTTCTTTTGCTCTCTTCTGGGGTAGGGAGAAATAGATGTTCCTTCAGTGTTCAATGCATTTTGTTTCTTTCAAGAATGTATTTCTGTTCTTCCTAGCATAACTTGTTATAGTAGCACATGTATATCTTTTTTCTCCACTGTTCCTGCCTGTATAATTAGGTAGTTTGATGCTTTTGGGACATGACTCGTACATGCTAACTGCTTATTGATCATTCACTGTACATATGGTAATTTCTGTTGGTTGTCTCGTATTGTCAAAATGCTAAAAAATAACTTTGCCCTTCCAGATTTCATTTATTTATTTATCTGGGCTGCAGCAGGCGTGAGATCATCAGAAGCAAATAGTTAATTGAATTGCTCCCTAGCTTCCCATTGTGTGACAGCTTTGGCTGAGAAACTTGGTTTAATGACTGGTTCTAATATAGCTCAGATGATGATGTCTACTGTTGATTGCATCATGTTGGGAGGGGTCTTTTTCTTGGCTAATAACCATTGACATTACCCAGTGTACTTGTATTTTCATGCTCAAAGGGTATAAATAATTTTCTTGGTGGAAACGTTTCAAAACAGCAAAATCAAAATAGAAGCAGGCTAAAGTCATCATGTTACAGATAGCTTTTCTCTTCTGTGAGTTTGTTGAATTCATTAGGGAAACTAGTCAAAAATTGTTTAGCTGCAGTTCTCCTGCAATCAAGTTTACTGAATTCTAGAGGACAATTAATAAATGCTTTTCACTGCCTAATTGCATATTTGAAGCACATGAATTTGAAAAAAAAAAGTCTTTCAATTCATTTATTTCATTTGAAACCGTTAATATTTGAATGTCTCTATGCTGCAGCAACAGGTGGATGATTAACTTCACTAACAAGCAAAGCTGAATTTCTGTACTTGTATCCTTTCATTGCAGTTGTCATGGTTATGCAAAAAAAAAACTATGTAAACAATGTTTGCAGTGAAATTTACTAAGAACAGTGTTTGGCATGTATTCCAAATGCTGGCATTGTATGGATGTGATTGCTAAGAGCTTTGTCTGCATTTTCATTTTCAACATATGAAATGAGGAACTATCCATGTGTGTGTGTGTAATTAGATTAATACTAATATAATTTTTTTTTTAATGTTTGTTTATTTTTAGAGTCTGAACACTGAAAAGGAGTTAAGTAGCTCATTCAAACTCAGATACTATTCTCTGTAGTTCTGTAATGAGGATATTGAATGGTTTTGCTCTTTTTTTTTGGTCAAAAAGATGAAAATCTACTCTGTGTGCGGTTTGTTTTGTCTGTGGCAAAAGATAAAATGCACAAGGTGAGCTAATGCTCTCGAGAACGCATACTATCTTCACCAGAGCAGGATTTATCCCATAAAATTGGTTAAGCTGTGAGTCAGCTTCAGTGACATAGTGTAACACGTAGTGTTGCTATGTTTGGTGTCTAATAGCCAGCAGCATGTTTGTTTTTTCTTTCCTGTACCCCACACACACACTTCTTCCTTTTTGCTGTTAATCAAAAGGGTTCCTCTAGTGATTTCCTGAGAACTGTTGTAGATACACTATTGGCATCATGCGGGCCAGCTTATTTGGCTACTGTTTTGTGAACACCGTTTTTACTACAGTCAGTATCCATGGCTAATAGGAATTCTTTTATTTAATCAAAGACAAAAGGCTTCAACATTGAAAAACGACTGAGTGTCATTCAGGTATGTAACTGAAGCTTCGTTACCCACATTTATATTATAGTAAACTTTACTTCAGTCACACTTGTACTACCTGTTGTGTGCTGTTCAGATATAACATCTCTGAATTTTAAAATTGGGGTTAGATACTCGCCATGTTTTTCCAGAATGTTCTACACTCAAATTATTAACAAATGAGAAATTTGTGGTTGGCTTTTACTTACTGGAAAAAGAAACTGGGGAATGGTATTAATATATATTCGAAGGTGGATATAAACAAATTGCTTTTTTCAGCAGAAAGAATGCAATTATTTGTTATAAAAGAGAATACTAACAGCAATTTTTAGTTGAGATGCTGCCAGCTAGTAATGTAGAAGTTGCAGTATAGAGAATGCGGTTTATGATGACGACTTCTGGCCCCTTCTCCCCTCCCTTTTTTTTTTTTTTTTTTGTTGCAACAACACCTACCTGTGTGTAGCGATGGTTTGGTTTCCCATTGCTGGCAGGATTTCTAAATGTTGGCATTATTAATATTTTTCTTAATTTCCTAATAACCAAAAGAATTAAAATGCTGCTGCTACTGTTTGTTTTTATTATCCAAAGCTTAGAATTTCGCTGAATTTGCTAAACTCATTTTGTAAGTGTTTTCATATAGGTTCAGTGTCGCTTCTCTTGCTTTAGGTTTGTTTTTTTTGCCTGTCTTGTATATTGTATATTCCCAGTTGCATTTAACTCATTGTGCATTTCTCAGGTTCATTTGCCTGCACAGGAATAAAATTAAATGGTAGTTCGTTGGGTGACACTCAGCAGCCTTGCCAGTTGTTACTGCAGTTTTTTTTCCTCATTTTGTGGAACTAAACAAAATCATGAATTGTTAAAACCGTGAATAAATTATTTAGCATTCATTAATCGATGGTACAGTCCCTGTTTTCTCTCTTTGTTCTTTTGTTTCCAGGACACACGTACTCCTGGGGTCTAGGTCGGCCTGATATTTTAACCCAGTGCTACGAGAGGGGCAGGCCTGTCTATGGTTACCTGGGACCAATAAACCCTACCAAAAACACCACGTACACATTCCTCCGAACACTTCTCAGTGAAATTCTGCATGTGTTCAAAGACAAGTACATACACCTGGGTGGGGACGAAGTACCACTCACGTGCTGGTAAGTTATTACTGTGTGCCCGTTGTTTTCCTGTTTTCTAGCCCAATAAAAATAGTGGCAGTCAGTCATAGTGTGGCTGCAGCTTTAAACTTCATAGATAGAGGCCATTGTCTTGTTCTCATGATTCATTTGACAGCACACTACTGGTTTTTTAAAGGTTAAAAGCTTAGAATATCTCTTGATATGCTACCTAAAAGTTACTTTCTCATTCTTTCCAATATTGTCAGTACAAAATGGGAACCTTTCATTAAATAACATTACAGTTTGTCTTGTTTTAATTGTTTTTACAACAAAAATAAATGTATTGGTCTCTCAGCTGCCAATTTTTCTGAAGCTTGCAGCAGTTGGCAGGTTTCCTATGATGGTTGTCAAAATGTGCGTCTGAGGACAGCAGACAAACAGGAATCATTTTGGGAATTTATCTTTGTGTGTAGAACTTTATAGTCATGAGTTTTAACTTTGGAGAATCCATTCCACAGACATCTTTACTTGTGAGAATAAGAGATGAATCTTTAGGATTCTTATTGTCTGTCGCTTTATTTGTTGCAACTACTAGCTGTCAGTGACTGAAGGCATTATAGTTATGACTACGTGATCCACAAGGTAGAATGTTACTCAACCCTTTGTTTGTTCTTATGAATGAAGAAAGAATTTTAAAGGAGGATGCACTTTAATAAAAATGACTAAGAAATGTATCAGATGCTTAAATTTTCTTGTTTTTGGGGTACCACCAATATTTCTAAATATGGTATTAACACTATCACATGTATATTCTCTCAGACAGACAGAGAGAGAGAAAAATAAGGATGCTTCAGACGTGTGTCCACATGTTAGACTTATTCTAGTCAGGACATTTATTTGTTATATTACTATTTTTATTTCTAGTTTAACAAGGAGGTGAAAAAATTTCCCAGATGTGATAGAATAAGCAGCCTTATTGGATAGATGCACTTGCTTTAGCAATTTTTCTTTGTTTATGCCATTCAGTTACTCCAAACATTTTCCCACAATTCAAAAAAAAAAGTCTGGCTTTTTGCAGAAACAATGGGAAGAGAGATAATCAATAATTGCCTATTGTTGTACGCCACTGTTTAACTGTGTTCTCCTCCAGCATGGAGGCGAACGTGCACCTCACCTTACATTCGCTGACACTGATTAGTGTGTTTTATTTTGTTACTAAGATCAGTTTTCAGGTAGCAACAGATAGATTTTCTCTTGTGGATGAGACTGGTGAAGAAAAGGAGAAAGAAAAAAAGTATAGCAAGTTTGGTGAAATAACTAGCCTGTCTAGACCACAAGAATGTTTGTCAAATGGTCTCGTTCACATGGGAGCCTATGTTGCGTGGAGAATCAGAACCTGTAGCCGCACATGTACAGGTTGTACTACTTGGAGGGGGTCGGGAATAAGAGCTAGTAAGCGGACGTCTAGAAACCTTGGATGGAGGTAGCATGCATGGATCACTGACTGTCACGCAGTGCCATAGCGATGCTCTCATTTCAGGAGCAGCCAGGGAAGCTCTGCAGTTGTCACTTTCCACAAATTAATCGTTCTAAAGAATGAAAGAAAAAAGGGGCGATAGAAATGATGAGAGAAATGCAGAGATGGTTTTAAAAAAAGAAGAAAAAAATTCTTTTAAAAACTGCAGGAGTGGACGGACAGCTCCAGAAGTGGCTATCGTGTGAAACAGAGGCTTAGAACAAGGCGCAGAGATGTTCTAAGATTTACTATAGAGATAGAAAGTCATTTGCGGTTTATTGCATTTTTATTGACTATTGTTGGAGGACAAATTACTCAAGGGATCCTTTGCATTTTGAAAATTGTCCATGTTGGGCAGTCAGTTTCATCTAAATTGAAAAAGAAATAGAGGTTATCTATCAAGTATAAACCAAATGCTGCATGCTCAGCGGTAAGTCTTTAAAAGGCTGTTTGACAAACTCTCTTTGCAATATGAGAAACTGGATGTTCTAGTTTGGTGCTTGGATTAACTAGAGACATTAACTATAGACTATTCTTTTACTTATGCTTTTTTCTGTTCTGTTGCACACAGTGGTGCTTATTCTCTAATTAGGAGGAAATGGTAAACAAATAACAAGTGCACCATATCATTTCCTCATCAAAAAAAAAAAACTTAGAAATTTGTCTTACCCAGTATCTTCAGAAATGCTGGTGATAGACAGATAATACTTGAGTTTATTTGTATATCTTATATACTAGGAATGTTCAAATGAAACCCAACTAAGGTACCATCACCGTGATATTATTTGGACCCTGAGTTTCATAGGTGATTTTTGCAGTTTTGACTATGTAACTCCATACAGTAATTAGAGATTCAAAACATGCCCCCTTAACATGGAGTGGCTTCAATTTTCGGATCATTTTTTTGTGAAACATTTGCTACTCTTTTAAGCAGGGTTTCCTACACACTGCTAAGCCAAGAAGAATTTGTGCGTGTGGATTTTAACTGTCAATGCATTTTTTTCTCATTTGCTCAGTTTGTTGTTTATTTTACATAGGCAGTCAAATCCAGATGTTACCAGATTTGCATCACAGATTACAGGCACATCTGAGATTGATGAATATAGCATACGAAGAGTACTAGAATACTATGAACGCCAGTAAGTGCATGCTCTCTCTTCAAAATATTTATTTAATTTATTTGTTTTTTGGATTTGTAATTTTTAATTATTTTTTTTGTTGTAATGATTGTAGAACTTGAGGTATTACAAATGGCAGGTAGCCTCGAAGGCTTTCACTACGTGAACTACACTTTGAATACTACAAAATTTCTTAATTGAAAAACAATCCGTAAGAATTAATTAACTTGCATCTAAAGCCTGTACAACTTGCACAGGTTCTCGGTAGTTTGAACTTTTTTCATCTTGAGCAACTCCATAGATCTAGGTGAGCAGTTACATGGTTGGTTAAGTTCTGTGGATGCACTTTGGTATCAAGAGAGGGAACAATTTGGCAGCCATATTACAGTAAACAGATGGCAATGCCTTTTCTCAGGAAAACCTTTTGACTAAATAGGAAAGGGGAATCAAGTTAATTTAAGGATTTTTGGAAAAAAAAAACAGAATTTCTTCTTGGTTGCAGTTTGATTTGAGTCTGATGTCTATCAAAATGACTTCAGTTTGTACTACTGCCTAACTTTACTAAGAGAAATGAATTTTCTGTTTCATCCAGAGTCATAAAGGACTTGACAAAGATTGGAAAAACAAGGTCGTCAGGTGTCCGTGTCGTTTTGTGGCAGGAAGTTCTGAACAACAACCTGGAGGTACGTATGGTGTGGTATCGACGCACTTTGAAGCTTCGCGGCCATTTGGTGCTTTTTCTCCTTTTTTTAAAGAAGCAATGAATTCTGTTAATAATCACACTTAATTTACTTCCTAACTCACCTGTATTAGCAAATTAAAGTTTTAATACTACTGATCCCCATGCATAGGTCAAACGTCTTAGCATTCTAGACTTGAAGACTGCAAATGAGTTTGTTTCATAGTTGTACACAATGCTGTAAGACATTCTGACAAAGTACATAATATGAACTTCTTTATCTTGCTTGATTAAAATATTTTTTTCTCATTCTCATGTTTTCAAAGTGAGAAAATGATTTATTTGGTGTTTGTTTTTCTTCTTCTTCAATTGTTACCATTCAAAGTTTTCATGAAAATGAAAGATATAGAATTTATTTATGTTTGTTGTTCTTGCATTAAAAAAAACCTTTTTTTAAAAGAAAAATTGGTTTCTGAATCTAAATAGTTATACATATGTCCTTTATTAGGTTATCTACTTTTAATGGAGTTAATATCTGCAGGCTCTTCTGTTACCTTGAATATTCTGATATTCTGGGAATTTGTGCACCTGCTTTGGTTCGTGGTTAACTAATACACATGTAGTTCTTTCCAGAGCAGCCCGCTCTGGGTTTCACATGCTTAAAAGGGCAAACAGTTTGTGAGGTAGCTGTGCAAAATGTGCCCACCTGACTGAAATTATTATACTAAGTCATGGAATGACTCATAGGGCGTGGATTACTTAGCACAGTTCAGTATTCTAAATTAAATGGAAATATGTCCAGAAAAAAAGGAAAATGTTCATTTATAGGACAGAAAGAAACAGTAAAATCACTCAATCACTCTCAGGAAGTGTTCATTGTCTATTCGCATGGTCATTGAGACACCCCCCCCCCTCTTGCAGAGGGTAAAGGTACAGAGCTGGTAGTATAAGTGGGTTCCACTCTGCAGCAAAAAGGAGCTTTGAAACCAGTCCTGTCTTCTTTCTCCCTTTTCTCTTCACCAAAATATGATGGCCTCGGTTGTCAGGGCACACCTGACTCACTTCTTTCTTTTGGTAGGCTTCAGTTTTCTGGAGCTAGAGCCACCCCCTCACCCAGTTCATCCTCCTCATCCAGCTCAAAGTCTTTGTGAGTGTAACCACAAGGACAGGTATAATTCTGAGCAACCCATTTCTGTTAGGATCATCAGAGGCAGGTGTCAATACTGATCCAATTTCTTGATTCTGTTTAATGTCATGACCCTTGACACCTGCCACATTCCATCTGTCATCCACTCTCCAAAAATTATTGATGGATGAAATAGAATGAAGGCTCCTGGTGATGTTTGCTGTTGTGAAAGTCTCCATTTTCTCGCTGGCAATGTCCATCCAGGTGTTGACTGGTGTGGCTTTCTCCTGTGTTATGCAGTGGGACAGTTGGTCTCTTCCACCAAAAAATCCTCTGGGATTAGTTGCTAAAAGAACTTTGGGCCAACATGGGGTTGAATTTACTATGATGCAAATGGCGTAGCTGCACTAAAGCATTCATCTATCTTGGCATGATAATGTAAAGTGAAAGTGGGAAAAGGGCAAGTGACTACCTGTTTGTTACTCTAAAAAAAAAACAAATGCATAAGTCTGTACAAGCAAACTATGCAATTTTACATAAACTTTTCATAAACAAAATTAATTTATGCATGGTTAAATCATTCAAATTGCTTAAATACATACATACACATTATAGTCTACAATTAGTGTAAATGCTGTGATATGTAGAAACAATACATGTACTGTGGTATCATATAATACTTCTACAAAGCTAAACAGGAGGCCTTCACAATGTCTTATGTTCAGATTGCAACAGCATAAATCTGGCCCTGGACTGGAAAAACACTGGCCTGAACTCCACTTGACCTTTTTCTTCTGTCTTCCTGGTGGTGGCTCTCTTGATTTGTCTGAATTATTGTCAGACTAGCTGAAAGATGAGAGATCAGAGGCATGCACACTTGAAACATCATCAAAACTATTTAACTCTAACCCCCTTGGAGTTGCTGGGTTAGGTTGTGGCTGATTGTGATCAGGTTGCCCTGGAAAAGAAGAAAATGTATTCCTGATAAGGTGCAGTGTCTGGTGAATGATTAAGCACAATGAATCTAATGCAGGTTTATAACACGGACCTATAATTGTGTATGAGAGAGACATGTATTTTCTTTAACAAGCCTGTGCTGTATTGTGGTAGTTAGTTTATTAACTACATAGAGTAGTTATGATTACGTGATGACCTTGTTATCTTATTCCAGTTTTGCTTCACTGCACTAGATTTTACATCAGTATTTGCATTATTCGCTGTGGGTCAGCCTTGAATTTCTTTCCTTTTTATTCTTGGCTAAAGAATATGTAATTTTAGTGTGGAACTTTATTGTATTTTTAAATAGAGAGGTAACTAACGGCTAAATTGTTGAAGGCAAAAAAGCAAATTTTTTATTTTTATTTTAAATGTTTGGCTGCATAATGTGTTCTGCTTTAGAGGCATAACAACTTGGTAGATTGCCATGTAATTTAAAGTGTTTGTCTCGTTTTGTTTGGTTTGGTTTTGCTTTTAAATTCATTTTTTTTCCAAATATTTGTTGAAAGAAAGAAAAGATAAACAGTCTCTCTCTCTCTTTTTTTTTCCTTGTAGTTTGAAATCTTAGAAGATGAGGCAGAAAGCTTGGAATATCTGTCATTAAGGGGGGCATTCACTGTAATGTGAGCTACTAGTTGGAAACAATTTCTTTTAGGATTAGTTGAGGAAATAAATGGTTTTACAGCAGGAAGTGTGCAAAAAGCTTACCAAAAGAAATAGCATCCTTTCCCTTCCTCTCTCTGCCCATGTATAAAACACGTGAAGACCAGTTCATAAATACAGCATGTAACAGTTTCACCAAAAAACTTTGCAGTTAGCAATGATTGAACTATGATGGCAGTATCAATATGTATGAAATGTTGTTATTTGCTTTTTTTGCCCATAATTCATTCAATTTTATTTGATGTATGAAATACAGTTCCTTTATAAGCAAGCAGCAATGCTGACTAATCAATAAAAAACTGTGCATGCAGTACATTGGCATATTTTTATGGCTGCAGACTATATAAAAAAAATTTTATTATTTTTTTTTTTTTGCAACAGAATTATTAAAACTAATTGAATAAAAATTGCATTTGAATTGTCAGATGATTTCTCATGAGTATTATTGAAATCAATTTTTAATAGGAACAAGGCCTTGTGGCTCTGGTGATCATCCATCACTAATAGCACAATGCATGATGTTGTTGTCAGTTCTGAAATTTCAGTGGAACTAAGTGCCTTTTGTTCTGTACACGCTGTCTGCACCCCCAAACTAACTCTGCTCGGCGAAATTGTAGACTGATTTATATCTTCGTTTTTAGTTCATTGGTAAAATAAAACAGCTATCAAGCAAAAATGGAATCTGGCTGGCTTTTGATGTCTGTCCATTATACTGCGATAACGTTAATTGTGTTGTGTTGCTTGTCCATCCGTTGTTTTTTTATTTAAATAATTGTGTTTAAAAATGTAAAATCATTTTTGTAAAGATTTCTTGATGATTACAGTCTCTGCTTGTATGTGTTACAGTTGCCTTTTCTTTGCCCAAGACATGCAAATTAACCCTTTAAATGTAGGGATAGCAGCAGAAAAGAATATTATTCAAGTGGCAGTGATTCATTTTTATCCTGTAACTGTGGAGTGTAATAGACCAATTCTTGGGCAGAAATCATTATTAGAACAAACATTCTGTGAATCCTCCTGACAAGAGGCAAGCAGAAACTGTAATACTCAGGAAAAACATATACTCCTGTGCCGGTACAGAAGAGTAGAAAAAAACCCACTACTGACTGAACTGGTGCCAACCTCTTGTTATATGAATGCCAGCCAGCAAAATCAGATTGTTCAGTGTGATGTAATATTATTTACACTCCTGCCTTAGCTCTTTCAAAGAGAACCTATGCATCCTAGAATGTTTGTGCTTGCATTATGGAATGAGAGTGGATGGCAAGTCCAGCTGTTTAGGAACACAAATGGGAAGGTCATATTGAAAATAATGAACCCTAATTAACATGCAAAAGTGAATGTTGCTTCTACTCATGAAATTCAGTAATATATATGATTGTTGTTGCTTTTTCCCCTTATTTGTTTAGCTTCAACATCATCAAAAACGAAATAATTTTAGATGAATGTGACAATGTAAACTTGAAACTAACTGGTAATGATAGCACCTGAGTAAAAGAAGTGCAGGGCATCAAAAGCAATGCGCAGTTTGAAAGTTCTGTGTTCCATTGAAAAAAAGAAACCTGATAACCACAAAGAGGGGTACACAAAGAAGAGCAACCAGGATACCTGGTAGCACCTGTCAATCATCTGTGCTAACTAGCTGCCACTGAAGCATTAAGCTGTGTGTGTGTGTGTGTTTTGTTCTGATGTCATTGGCTTGCAAAATCTTTTTGTTAGGTCATGCAAGTTACTAAAGTGGCAAATAGAGAGAATGCTGAGTGGATACCGCTATTAATTCTATTTCTTTATTCTTTTTAATGACTGCATTTTTAAATCTGTTTATGATATAAAGCCATGCTTCTGGTATACCAGATTGTCTTTAACAACTTGGAACTGGATTAGAAATGGATATTGATGACTTAGGGAGGAAACACAGGTGTTAGAGAAATACTTGATTGATGTGCGGTCAGAGACATCTATTAATTGTTAGCAGCAAAAAGGACCAATTAAAACGAAATCATCTGCTTCAGCACTCATTGCAACTGATGGTGGCAGTGGCTGGTTATTAGATTTACTTGAGTAAGTTCCATTATCAACTTAAGGCATCAGAATGGTTATGATAGGTGCTATTGCATCATCTATAGGGAAATCCTCTGAAATGATAGACAACCATATTGTGAACTCAAATTGAGGCTTTTGGTGGGGAAAATGGAAGATCCAGTGGCTATTAACTTATGCCAAGGTGTGTAGAAATAAATGCAGACATAACTGCTATGTAAGGGTTCTCTTTTGTAACTTGTATCCACTTATGACTGATTTTGTTTATCTGCAGCTTCCTAACGATACAATTATTCAGATCTGGCAGGGTGACATGTATGATGTCGAGAGGGCATCAAAAAGAGGCCACCAAGTGGTTTTTTCTACGTGCTGGTACCTGGATTTAATAGAGTATGGAATTAAATGGCCAAAATATTATACCTGTGATCCTGCTGATACTAGTGGAGGTGAGTGATTGACTGCACTCTGCAGAATTGTGATTGTACATAAATTTATTGAAACTGATCAATTGCAGTTAAGTATTAATTGAAGGTAATGTACTGTTTGCTGACAAATACACAAGACCAGCTTAATTTCCCGTCTTTTGCAACTAACTATCAAATAGGTAAGCAGATTAATATTAGACTGTTTTAATTTTTTTAAAATACAGAAATTTATTGCTGTGATTATATGACAAAGAATTGGCAAATGTCCACTGGTCAAAATTTTTTTTTCCTACTGTAAACTGGTATCTGCCTGACGAAAATACATTGCCAACTTCTTATTGAATAGTTAGTGATAACGGACTTCTGTCTTTTTCACTTTTGTTAAAAGGATTTCTTGCATTTACTGGCTTTTTCTCCAATGTCTCAGGAAAATAAATTGATTTCTTCTATTTATGATGCAAAACCGGCCTTGCAGTTGCATCAGTTCTGTGCTGTGTTCAAAGAAATAAGCCCGTGAGTGTAATTATCTTGTTTCAGTTTATTTACTTTAAATTCCCTGGATGCTTGTTAGTGTTGACTCAGGACCACCTGCCATGCTGAAATTCTTGTTTGGTAATCTCTGTGCATGCTGGTTGAAAGGTAGGCGCAAATTCAAACACGATGTCTCTCATCTGCAAACTCCCCCATTACATTATCAGGGCTATCACTTGGCTGCTGCTGCTGCTAAGAGGAACGTGCATATGTTGGAAAGTGCGTGCTTGGTGGTCGTGGTTGGATATCGGAAAACTGACTTGTATTATCACCTCATTTTGCTTGCTGCTTTAATCCATTTTTATTGGAGGTTGTTTTAATATTATCAGTGCCTCAATAAATTACAATTCAGACTGCAAGTTTGCACTGCATGTTAAGTCCTTCCCAAAACAGGTTACATATCTGCTTTTTCTTTTTTTTTTTATCTCAGCCTAGTTGACTGTTTCATTAGGAAGCTCTCAGATGACAGCATTGTGCAGTGCAACAGCATACCTCTGATGTTATGTTTTCAATGTGTGGCAGAAAGGATGAGTGGGAAGTTGTCTGTCCTTTGAGCAGCATAAGCACACAATGAAGTGGTATTATGAGTATGAATCATCAACCAACTTTATCACACAATTGAAAATCAAATTTGAGGCTGAAGGCGAGACATGTGTAAAGGGCAGTCTTTGGGTGAAGGCACCGTGCGAAACATGTAAAGGGCACTCTTGGCGGGAGTCACTTGAGACAAATGCTGTGGTTGGGTTGGCCAAATTCGAATGCTCACTGTGAAATTCCATATGACAATGTGCCCATCAGTCTAGTATGAGCAAATCAAGTGTCTGCTGAGTTGTAAATGATGCAAATTGGAAATTATACATTCCACAGCTGTCAGACATTGAATAAACATAACCCATACTTAATTCTGCAAGTGGTTTTTAAACAGTATATCAGAATTGGTGCAATTGTGTGGGCGGATGAGGCAGGCTTTTGAACTGAATTGACACCTGTGTACTGGACTACTGAGAACCTTTCAACTTCATGTTGAGAAAGAGGTAAACCAACCAGGGTTTACAGTATAGATAAGTGTTTCTTTTTGTGGTCTTATTGAACCATTTTTTTCAATGGCATAGTGACAAATGAAGGGTATCTCAATCTCCTTGTAAGCAGCATTAAGACCATCTATGGCAACGAAATATTTTTTCATTAGCAAGATGGTTCAGCCACACAGAGACACAGACTTTCATCAAGATGCACAGCAATTTTTGGATGAGTAGTGGGACAATGATGCAATGAATCCATATCTCATCACCAGATTTGTTCTTGTGTTTGAGTGTTGAAGGACAAGATGTATGCCATGAAACCGGCTACCATCCAAAAACTCCAACAGAATTATTGATGTATTAACAGCTACTTCTGTGACAATGTGTTGCTGCATGTCACTCCTTTGTCATACGCTGCAATGTTTGCATGGATGCTGATGGTGGACATTTTGAACACTTATACAGTATAATCTAGGCATTGTCATTGCGTATAGCATCTGTTTTGTGACTCAAAATTCTGCTGGCTTGTATTGAAATGTAGTATATTTCATATTCGTTAAGTTGCTGCATATCAGAATTATAATCTTTACTACATAAGCATGATCTCACATAAATCTTACATCACTCAGTGGTCAAGAGAAGCAGATAAAGAAAAGTTATAAAATATTAAAAGTTGGTTTTTTTTTTACAATTCAGATAACCTTCATGTGTGTTACTAAAACCAAGGATCATGTAGACTCCATGCTGTTCTTATCAGTAATTGCCACTTTCTCATTTAATTTTTTTGTTGTCCATTTTTATTTGTGACCAGGTTATGATTTTGAAGAGAAAGATGTACTGGGAGGTGAGGCATGCTTGTGGGCTGAGTATATTGACAATGAAGAAGTTATGACACGATTATGGTGAGTAATTATACAGCTCATTCTGTTTCCCTCTCTCCCTAATCTCCCTTCAAGCATGCTTTATTAGTCCTGTCTGGCTTGCAGCTACCAACCTGTTGCCAATAGTGATTTGATTCACCAGCTTCATTGACTGACAGTTATATTTAATATCACACTGAACTTTCTTCGCAAGCCTGCCTGAGGAAATGATACTTTGTTTGTCACTCGTATACTGGTTGCATCAGATTGTCTGTGATTATGCATTCCCCTTAATGTGAATAAAATCTTTCAGGTCAGTTTCATGCAGGCTGGTGTAAGGGGTAATTTGCAGAATCCATTTTCTGTTATTGGTTCTAGTTGCTGCCCGTCTTCCAATAAAAGTTCATCACTTCAGCCCACAAAAGGCTTTCAAAAAATGCCCATTTATTTGCATTTGTAAATACCTCAATAAAAATGCCTGCCGTCACTGTCTCCAAGAATATTTTAGCACATAGATATTGTTTATTGAAGAATTGATTTTGTAGATTTGGATCCTTGATCATTGCATTTACAAACACTAAATGAAAATCAGCCATCTCAGCTTGGATTAATTATAGCCTATTTTAGCTCTTTTTAGCATTGTCTGTCTGTCTGCCAGTGATAAACAGTTTGTTTATTTGTGATATTGTTCATTGTTTGTTGACACCTTCCTACCTGTTTACTTATATTGTGTTCCCATAGTATTAATGCACAGGATATTTTGTTGTTTGGTAATATTTTGCAAAGCAACTCTTTGTTTATTCCTATGCTTACTGCAATTCTGATCACATCACACCTTGTATTCAAGTGTTGTGTGTGCAATGCTTGTGATGGATCATTGTTTGGTGTGATTCTATACTACATTTAGACACCACAATTTTTTCCAACGCGTTTATTCACCGATTTGAAATTTTCATACTGAGCATCGTGTATTGTGTCTATAGAAGAGTTAGAATCGGACACTACTGCAAAATTTATAACAGTTAGTGAGGCGACATAGAAATTTTGTGTGGATACATAAAGATGATGAGAGAAAACTGATTATGTTTCTGTCTAAGATGAGAAAGTGGCTGGGTATTGGGGGTGTGTGTGTGTGTGTTAAAAAGTGCAAGATGCTGAAATGGATCAACAACTCTTTAACTGGTTTTTCGAACATTACAGCCATAACATGCAAATCTCAGTAAAACACATAAAACTGGAAGCAGAACAAATTTTTTTTTTTGCATTGGCCACAGCTGATGACTTCACAAATGGATGAAGTGGTATGTTGTTGCAGAGCTGCCTCAATACCAAGAGGAAAAGGTGAAAACAGTCCACTGGTATGTCATTAGAAGCGATATTTCTGAAAGTATTCCACTGCCAATTTCAGAAACATGAATGAGACTGATTTTTTATCTCACCATGCCAGGCAATATGACTCTGTGTCACTGTCGGGAGAAAATAGTCTTCATCAAAACAGACAAGAGTGATTTTCATGATCACTGTGAACTCCAAAGAGAAAAAAAACTATTGAAAGGGAAATGTATCCGATTTATTAATCCCTGCAGGAGTTTGAGTCAGAACGAACCCAAATGGTTGGCTGAATTAAGACATCACTCTACTGGCTACGAAACTAGGCAGCCAAACTCTTGTGCAGAAATGTTTTTGATCAGATTACCATAAATGAAGTTGTTAAAGAATTTGGGGAAAGGGGGAGTTAATGCAGCTCTTTGGCAGACTTTATACTTGTTATCTGCATATTTATATAAAATATATCAATGTCTAATATTCCCCCTATCATTATTATTTTATTCACACATTCAAATTTAAAATATTGCGTAGATATTTTCTATTTTAATTAAATTGCATTATATTTATGATAATTTATTTAATGATATTAAAAATGTTTTATACAAATTCTGGAATACAAATATCTTGTTCTTAAATGATTTTGGTCTCACTAAGAATAAAATCTCGATATCTTAAACACTCTTGAAAATGTTTAAGTTTATATTTTGTATTAACTTCTGATGCGAACAAAGGTGGTTCTTATGGGTAGAGAAGGGTTATTAGGGGTCTCTTGACCATATGTGCTTCCTGTTTAGTGGCTTTGTCCAGCAGAAACTCTTTGAAGACCCTGATGACTCATAACCACCTGTGCCCCAAGGAGTGGTCACTAATTGACTGGGTGACTGCCTGAAGCAATTAACTGTTTTTCATTTTGGCTGTCAGTCTGATAAGACTGATTTGGAAGAGGGCTTGTCTCCTATAGAATATCTCACAAAGTGTATTTAATGAGAAGTCTGTTTCTTGCCATAAGACCAGTATGAGTCCAATCTGTAAGGGGACTGAAACAGGTTCATACACTGAACACAGCATTATATGTACTATTCTAAATATGACATGAATTCATGATTTTTCAAGAAAAAGCTACAGGACGAACTGGCCCAAACTGAGACAAAAATCATAGAAAGTTGACATGGCTTCTACTTAAGTTACTCATGATCACCCATCTACACTAATATCACCAAAATCAAGACTGGATGGTTTGTCAGTGTCCAGAGCAACTTCAAGGTATTATTTTCCCAAAACATCAAAATGGAAGGGCTTGTGTAAAAATGGTTCACGTGGTTGGAGTTTGACAAAAGTTGTGATTTCATCATCTGGTGGACAAGTATTAAAGCATTCTCTGCTAGCTAACAGTAAATCAACAGAAGCATTAGAAACATTTCACAACATGAAAAATGCAAAATTCATTGTGATTCAATTTAACAATTAAAACCTTTGATGGGGAACAGAAATGTTTTGATGTAAATTCTCAATTGGTGTTTAAGAGGGGAGGAGGTTTAAGAGCTCGTGTTTGGTCTATATTTAAATCACTGATTCAGAGTACTTCACTGTGATCAAAGATTTCTTATTGGATGTAATATCAAAAGATTTTGGGGCTGAATCCAATGGTGATGCCAGCCAACACTTGAAGGACAATTCAAAGGAGCTCGTTTTGAACAAGAGGAATCTAGAGCAATGAGGGACTATTGCCAAATGCGTGCACTAAATTTAACCATTGAAAAAACTATTTTTGGAGAATTTTCGTACATAAATTTGTAGCATCTGTGTTATCAGTAACAAATTTTCTATAAGATTCTTCAAAATGATTAGCAACAGTTAAACAACCTTGCAGAATCTGCTGAATGCTTTCAAACAGGTATGATCATTGTGATCTTGTGTTTTGTCAATTTCCTTCTCCAGAAATCATACAATTGCAAGTTTTGGAATTCAAAAGGTGATTATAAAGTTTGTGAAATTGTCGACATTTCTATGGGATCACGTACAAAATAAAACGATACCCATTTTTGATATTGTTTTCACACCAGAGCATTCTTTCAGCACATTGAGAAGACTAAAAACTGGCAAGTGCCACACAATGATGCAACAGAGACTCAGTCATCTCATTTTAACATCACATCCAGAAGTTGACAAACTGGATCCTAAAAAAAGATTGTGAATCATTTTAGTTCATGTGGTGATAATAAAAGTTGTAAAGCATATGCTTTATTGAATATGTAAATGTGTGCTTCTCTCTCTCTCTCTCTCTCGTCTGTTTGTGCGTTAATGCACTTATGAAAAGGCTGTTTCCATAAGCATTTTTATTATTCCTGTCATTAAATCATAATTCCACAGAATTTCCTTTTTGAAAGTTGCCAAAATGTTGATGATTTCAAACAGAGAATTTAAAAAAAAAAAGCATCTTTGCATTCCCGATATTCTGATGCCTTCCAGATGCCTGCTTGCTACTACAGTACTGAAGGAGATTCATCTCTATTAAGACATTTTATTTATTTTATCATTTAAAAATGGTATAGGATAATTTTCTCTCTTTCTTAACTCAAGGATTGCCTCCATCTTAATCTTGTTAATAAAATATTGTGAATAGCCTCTTTTGGGTGGTAGGAATTACTTTTTCTTTTTGAATGATTTTGAAAAATGTAGCCTACTATTCATTGGCCTGTGGAGTTATGTATTGGGGCCACTTCAAATATTGTGTAGATGCCATTATAGCTACCTACGTTGGATGTTATTCCAGTTTCCTTATTGTATTTGCCTCAGCCAGTTTAGAGAAGAATGTTTGCCTTTTTTCATCTTTCCGAAGACGAGTTTTTAATTTTGATTTTTTTTTCAGGCTAAATATGAATCATATTATTTGTTGCTGGATTTCTTTCTTTCTTAAAGATTTTTAAAATAGAGTGTATCTTAGAAATCTAATTTTTCACAAGATTTTATGAAAAGCAACCTCATTAAGTTGAAATATGAAATATAGTTTGTTGTTATGGTGATGGATTTTCTTCCTTCTGTTATTGATTTTCTTCTATAACGTCACTAGCACAATAGAATTTCTGCCTCGTTTTCTACGGCCCTGCATAGGCTCACTTTTCTGTGAGTGGTTCAGACTGTCGGGGCCAGATCTCCATGGAACTACTTTGGCTGACTAGTTAAAGTCTGGAGCAGGCCATTCCTTCTTAACCACCTACACTCTCTGGTTTAATGTTGTCTACTAGAGCAGAAAAACATTAAAATGTGTCATGGCACGTAGAGTAGTAGTCTGTGTTCTCTTATATTTCAACTGAAATATAAAGGAAAGGATTAGAAAGACTGCTCCCATGTCTTTATTAACAGGGATTCACAAGCAGAATGTTTACTTAATGGGCACATGGAGAGACGTTCTTCTTGTTTTGAAGTTATCGTATTTTTTAAAACTTCCACACATCTACAGCTTTTTTCACTTTGCTTTATATTTTCATATTTAAAAAATGGAAAAAATGCTCTTAATTAAAATTGTAAGCATGTTTACTTTATCTTGCATCATATGATAACACGTCTTAATTCTTTCCCTCCCCTCACCTGTGTGTGCATACTTTTTTTTTTCTGTATAATGTTATTTCTATTGTCTGAAACATTGGAATTTCTTTGCTTTGTACCCTAGGATTTATCTTTTAAAACTTTTACAAAATGGAATAATTCTATTGGCTTAGCAGCCAAACTGTTTGTTATTTCATGAGTGTAAATCATATGGGGGTGAAAAACAAGCAATAAGTCGTATATCCACCTCACTTATTTTTCCATACATTTTCTGGAATGTTAGAATTTATTTCAGTGAGGGACTTGAATGGCCACACCCAATGTGCTTCCCCACTTTTATGTACTTGACTCAGTGATCAACTTCAGCTGGAGAGGATAGAGTTGTTTGATTTCTCTTACATACTTTCAAAGGCCCTTGTTTTAAAATGCGTAACGTGTGTTTGTTTGTTAAATCAATTTTTTTCTTTTTTATATTTTGATATTTTAGGCTTTAAAGATTTTTGTAACATTACAATTACATGTGCATATACATGGATAAACATATGTGATTAAGTCTGATCGATCATTTATTGAATATACCCCTGTTCATTGTTATGGTATAACAGCTCTTCTGAGTCACAGTGACCAGCAGGTGATTATGCAACAGTCCAGTTGTTGGTCTGGAGCTTTACCATTATGGAAGGGGAGATGGCTTTTGTCCAACACCCTTGGTGTGTGTGTGTGTGTGTGTGTGCACTGGACACAGTATAAGAAAAAGAACAATGCCAGCTTAAAGACAGTCTATGCCAGGGTCATGTAAGAATGGTTGGAACATAAAGTGCAGAAAGGTTTTCAGCACTTCACAGGTGAAGAACTAAGATAGATCAACTATAAAGAATGGATGATTAAATGGCCCAGCTTTGTTATATGTACATACAAACAATGAGTAGAGAACAGAAAATGTGACAGATTTGCTAAAACCAATTCAAGAACATTCCTTTTGTTCATGTTCTGTAGAACGGATTTGTTTTAGATTTATAACAATAGAAGCAAATATTAATCTTTTATTATAAAAATACACACATTTTCCAGGAGTCCTTGGAATAAGGTGATTCACCTGTGGATCAGCTTGATCCCTAAAAGGTTTAGTGGTACAAAGGACGCTACTAACAATTCGTAGCAAGGATTTTTTTTAGTGACAGATTCTTAAATAATCTTGAATAAAGTAGAAATAAATCACTTTACATATTATGGATTTATTGTAGTTCATTTACTGGTGTAATATAAAGACTATAAAAGTATGCTAATCAGCATTGTCAAAAACCACTGCAGAATTTCACAAAAATCCATCCAATTTGGACTGAGAAATAAATGTGGAACGATAGCCCAACTTGTGTGCTAGCGTTGGTTGGATGTGTGATACACAATGTGCAAATTTCCATTTTACATGGATGGACATCAGGGACTTTTAATATCACCTTTAAACCCTCCGTCTTCATCCATGGCAACATTGAAACGACCGTCCTAAAAGTTGTGAAAACAAAGACACTGCTGTTGGACTTTCTTCAGCAGCCTTACCAGCTGCCTTGTGCGATAACCGTCTGTCGGCACCTTAAGGTCCCAACAGGAGTGGTTTTCTGAGTGTCCTCAGCTGTATTTTGATTCTGGTCTTGATGCAGTTTTTCGGCGAGATGTGTCAAATATATATTTATATCTACAGGATTTAGAACTAAGAAAGTTCGTGAGAAATTTAAAAGCTACATCGAATCGGGTGCACCAATTAGCATAATCAACAACGGTGTACGTGAAGGGTACTTCGGAAAATTGTCATTATGATACATGGCACAA
This sequence comes from Nautilus pompilius, assembly GCA_018389105.1. Lineage (NCBI taxonomy): Eukaryota > Metazoa > Mollusca > Cephalopoda > Nautilida > Nautilidae > Nautilus > Nautilus pompilius. The sequence goes on along the minus strand of JACATO010000985.1, from coordinate 521,187 downwards.
TGTGGAATCGCAGTTAGGGGAAAGAAAACGACAAAAGATAATTTTTAGAAGTTGCTGCAATTGCGGGCCAATGACGGTGATCACCTAAAACCTGGATTTTTTTTTTTTTTTCAGAAGACAAGTTTTACAAATGGGCAGATGCAAGATGAAATACTTTAATTGTTGAGCAATGCTGTTCTGTGGTGCATTTGCAAAGTGAATTAAATGTTTATGTAATTTTTAGCGATTATCAACAGAACTCACTATTCAGAGAGATCAACAAGAGTTTATTTTTGTGCAATATATAACTGATATGTTGAGACATTTCTGGGCCTTTATTTAGCAAGTGTCATCAACAAGAGAATGATATCAAATCCAGATGTATCACTCTAGTGATAAGTAAAATCGCGATTCAGATAAATTACATGCATTGTAACTTAAATGCTTTTTTTCCCTAAGGAAGCAAAGCTCCAAAAAGACATGGTAGTGTAAAGCTTACTAATACAGGGCCAAATAAGTAAAAAAAACAAACTTTTGCATTGATTTTTTTTTAAGTGATTGATTTTTCCCTCATTAATATTAAGCAGTATTTGCGATCCACTGACCCAAAACAACACAATGAACTAGTTACAAGTCTAGTTACTGAGAGAAATACAATTCAATATTATACAAAACTACCTTGAGCTACCTTTTTCTTTGGAAATGTAACTTGACCTCCTCAGGTGTCATTTTTCTGGGTAAAGATGTGATGAATTTCAGGCTTTGTTTTAAAGAAATGAGCCCATATTTTGCTGTGAGTTCCCACAAATTGAAAGACTTCTACACCTGATCTTGATCTCTCTTTTAAGTTCCTGTATGGCTAAATGATCTTTCAGCATGCTATACCAAAAAAATACCTGGCTTCAAAGTAAATCATAAGAGAGACTGAATAATCTAATGGTTTTCTGCATACACCAAGAAAAGCTTCTTTAGACAGTAAAATAATATAACATCAAAATTTTATTTTGCAACTTCCAACATTTTCTCTGGTTTATTGTTTTGCATATAGCATATCTTTAAACTTATGATTGAATAATTAAAATAAGATATATGTGCATGTCTTTTAATTTAAAGTCTTGATATTCTATTTTCTAAGCCACTTGTTTTTTGTTTTGTTTTTTGCTTTGACATTACAAATTTTATGTATAATTATTTTTAATTATGTACCATTAATAAATGAATCACTCAAATGCATGGTAGAGGACTTCCTTTGTAATTATCATTTGTTAAATCTCTCTCTCTCTCTCTCTCTCTCTCTCCTCTCTCTCTCTCTCTCTCTCTCTCTTTTCTGGAAGATTAGTTTTTTTTTTATCTAAAGATCCTAGACCCCATACTGAAAATGTCTCCTCCCCTCACAATTTTCACCATTGGATGATGCCCATGTTTTAATCTAAAGCTTAAAATTGCCCAGTCAGTTGATTTTATTTATGACTCCACATCATCCTGTATAACTGACATGAAACAGAGGAAGATCCATGCTATGTAGATGGAATTTTTGCAGTTTATATAAATTTTCTCTCTTTTTTTTTTGGAGGCTATTGTTTAATTTGCATAGTGAAATGTTTCTATAAGGAGATTGAGGAGTGTCTGTTATCCAAACAATGCATCATGTGCCATATTTAGGAACCCATTAGTTGAACATGGTACTAGCATCTTTCGCTTCAGCATCAATTGAGGTTTTCATGCAAGTGTGATTATAACTTAAGGATTTTAGGTAATACCTTTGGACTACATCAGAGGCTCAACTGTTTTTAGATAAGACTGCAAAGGTTTTTCGTTGATTTGCCAATTATAGAAATGAGGGTTATTTTGGGTTTTTACCTTTCTTTAGGGTTATCCCATTGGTCAGAAATCAACAAGGCAACTTATTTTAGTATGTACATCTGTTACTGTACCATTAATTGCGTGTTGTTGGGTATTGCTTAAAGAGTGGTGGTGTTCTATTGTCAGCTTGTTTCTTTGCTATTTTTGATTGTCCGGGCATTATTTCTGCCTGCCTTTTATGATGTTTGAACTATCAGATGAAGCCATTTTCTTTCTAAACACAGTGCCATCTGGTAGCAATTTGCCTTTGTTGTTGTTTCCTTTTCTTTGTCTTAGAATGGGATTTGGTTTTCTTTTATCTGGTAAATGGCCCCACCTAAATTTTTTTCAGCTACAGTCTCTCAGGTATCTGTGACTGCCCTGAAGGCCTGCAGGAGTTAAAGTCATTGAACAACACTAATTAGAGATGTTTAGTTAGGCTGTGGCCACACATGCAGAAAAAGAACTTACGCAGAGATCTCGGATGCAGAAAGCAAAAAAAATCATTTTGTTTTCTGAAAAGCAGACAAAAAAAAAACTTTTTTTAAATTAAAAAAGAAACAAATTAATACTAGCATTATTATCCTTTGTTTAATACGTACTAAGCTTTTATCACTACTTTACCGATGCCACCAACATTCTGTTTCTTTTAAATCCATTGATGCATGCTTTTTCTGCAGGGTGTACCAGAGATGACTATATCTCACTATTTCATTCTCTCTTATATTTTTCAAAAAACTATGGATCATTTTGAGAAATAATATTTTAAGGGGAAAATAAATATATTTATATATATATCAAAACCATATAAATATTGCTATGTTCTAAACTAAAAAGAAAGAAATATAGTTCTGTTTCATTTTCACTGCTACTGGGATTCATACCAGAAGTCTTGTAAAGGAGATTTCTAGAGCTCCCAGGCAGACACAATTAATTATCACATGTTTTTGATGACTAACTTTTGAGAAACTTCATTTGAATCAAAGCTGAGAACCTTATTTACCTTCCTGTTGGAAGATTTCAACTATAGTTTCCACAGATCAACTAAAAATTTTTTTATATACTGCAATATTACCTAGGATATAAATTTTCTATCAATCAATAGTGAATCAAAACTTGCTTTTTGGGATATTACTGCACTTTGAAGTATCAACATGTGCCAAAATCTTAGTATTGGGGGTGTCAGTTTTTTGGCTCCAGTCAAACACCCTGTAATTAGTTTATCTCTGTTAGTGAAAAGAGGGGAGGTGTGTGCCAGGTAAGGGAGAGCTAAGCATTAAAAAAAAGAATAAAATTAGGGCTCAGAAAACTGAGTATTGTTATCAAGAAACTTAAAGCTTTCGTGAAGTTTTAGGAAAAAGAGAAAGTTGAATAGTTGGGAGTGCATACAAATGGGATGGTATAGTGCAGCTGTACTTTAGCTTTTCAGTTTGCTCAGTGGAAAAAGGTATTGGTCGAGGACTGAATTGAGACAGTTGTTTGACCACATTAAGGTTTCTCAAGCTGCAAATGGATACAAAAAATGCTATTGATTTCTATTTAAATAAAAATTAATGGATTGAATAGTGTTTATCTGGCAGTGCACATTGAGAAGTGTGCATCCTGAAGGAGATAAATGCTTTTAAGGTTTTTGTTCATGTGAGTCTTGGGCATTGTTCAGCTTGTTTGCTCTAGTGAGAACGTTGTCACTTCCTCTCCCATGATGCCATTATAGATGGGACAAATAATGCTTTCATCAAGGCGTTAGATTGGTGGGGCTGTTGGATTGCCTACTACCAGCCATGTAATGCTAATAACAGGGTACTTTGTGTTTCAGGAGAATTTCTTTTTTAATCCCACTTGTACAAATGCAAGTTTGCTTATTTTATAGTTAGACGAATGTGATGCCTGGCGGCACTGTTAATGGACTGATTTGTTTTCTTTGTTTGTTTGTTCTCTTTATTGAGTCTGGCAATAATCGCATATGAGGAGACTTCTTAGAATCTGAAAATAGATTCTTTACCTCTCTTCTCTGTTGCTGCTCTATTAGTTCTTAAATGTCTGTCTTTGATTTGTATGGAAAACTTTATTTCTTTGTGTAATTAATATAGATATTTCAGGGGACATTCAAATGAAGCATAGCTGGTTACCATTATGCCAATGCTATTCCAGCCAGTTTTCATTTAAACAACATCCAATGGTACCAAAAACAAATGAATAAATCTCTTGGGCTCTACATAGAAATAGGCATAAATGTTAATGATCGTGCATAAGATTGTGTGGGGCATTTTCAGCGAACTGTAGGCAACATGAATCCATTGGTTGGGGGTGGGGGAGATATTCAAGCCAGATCTTTCAGCGCATCTGTTGGAAGATTTAACACGCTCTTCCATCTTACAGCATATAAAGTGGCTTCCCCCATCCTTCACTTATCACAAGTTTTCTAAAATGAGGTGATGCTAACACATTGAACAGTTTTGTGGGGGGGGGGGCGACATTTCAAGCGCTCACCACCCCTAAGACTGAGTGCTTTTGTACAAAATACCAACATTGAGACGTGTCTTTAAGCATTCAACCAAACCACCCTTCCCCCTGGCTGTCAGTAAACTTGTTGCTATCTGTCCGTAAGAGCATGAGATAGATTCTAGTTCTGGCAGCTTCATGAAAAACTGATTTTAAATTACGCCTTACACATTTGGTTTTTTTTTTTTCCTTTAGTTTCTTAATTGTATACTGAAGTTTAATGACTATGTATACATGAAAATTTAAATAAATTAGTCATCAGCATGTAAGAAATGGATCCTGCTCTTGTCTCACTCCCTGACCAGATCGGACATGTCTCAGTGTCAAAGGGTTTGGACTAGGGATGTATCGATTATCAAAATGGCTGATTACAGATTACAAAAATTCATAACAAGGTTTTTTTCTAACTCCTACTGGGAAGTCGTAAATGTATTTCCATAGAAAGTGTGTCATTCCAGTATAAGGGATTATTGTTGGGTGTGTACTGTGATACTAGCCACATGGCTTTTGCTTGGACACGTTATATTTTTTATTGTAGCTGGAGTTGATGACTACTGAAGCCTTTGTTAGTGATGCTACATTACTTACCTAACCATTGGTATGATATGACCTGTTTTGTGTGGTTGGTCATTATGTTAAAATTTGAATATTGTTGCTTGTTGGTTTTTTCATATGGTGTTTTGTTGAGGATTTAGGAGTTAGAACAGTAGTAGGCTGATCAACAATATAGCTTATTTTCAGGTAAGTGCCTAGCCATAGATATTTAAAAGGTAGAGGTGTCTTCAAAAGGATTTGGATGGAATTATTGTGGGAATCAGAAAGATTCCATCAAAGCTAAATACAAGCTTTGGAATCAAGGAATGTCTAAAGGTGGAAAAACTGCAAAAACATATTTACCACTACCAATATGCTAAACCATTTAAAGGTGAAACATGCTGCTGAGGAAAATGCTTCAGCAGAAAGAAGAGATTACTCTTGCTGCATAAAAAGGAAACTTGAAGAACTCAGGCCAGGCTGTAGTAAACAGATGACTGTGAAGGAATCTCTTGTCAAGGAAAAGTTGTGGGACATCGGAGATGATTGCTGCTGACTTACAGTCTTAGTTGTAACAGATAAGATTTAGAAAGCTGTTCAATCACTTATCTCCTAACTATAGTATACTGCACTGCAACTTTTTCTGCCAAACAAACAGTGATACCAGATATGTACAGCAACAGTTTTCAGAAAACTTGAAAAGATGCTACAAGAGGAAAAGACAAGCCCATCATTTAAAACAGACATGTGGGCAGCTAGTACTGCTGGTAAACCATTTCTTAGCATGATCGTTCATCACCTGAGTTTGAAAGGCATGCAGTTGACCACATGCGCCACGATAAGGTCTTCCTGTTTTTTAGGAACAATGCTGCTAACATGGTTGGCTGGACTTCACAAAATTTGATTACCTCTGTTATAAACAAGGGTGCTGTTATAAATGAAATACTTTGTTTCGAGCAAGGCCAATTTTTTGTAATGGAGCAATAAGCGCCTCAGACTTTGGACTTTGTCACCCCATACATGGTGTTTACATAAAATTCAACTTTTCAAACCTGGCCTCTGTTAATGATGTTGAGTTCATCGAGTCAGCTTCTGAGTATGATAGTGTCTCTGATGAAGGTAGTGAAGCTTTCATTGATGGGTCAGATGACAGAGAGAAAAATGAGGAATAAATCCTAAAATGCTTTTGTTGAAAAATGTTTTGTTTTGTCTGCTCTGTAAATTATACTGAGCTGTACCAAGTTGATGTTTTCACGTTACCGTGCTTATAATGCATACTGTTATAGGTGAAATTGGCTCTCTTTCCTGAAAAAACTTATAACGGCATGCCGTTATGAACAAGGTATTACAGTATTATTATCTTGATTTATTCATAATCTACAACCCTCCATTAATGATGCTATATGACCTTCAGTAACAACTGGAGGCCCCTAAATACAGGCTTTTATAAATTGATTCACTTGTTGTAACAAAGTGGTACAGTCCTGTGTATGCAGTAGACCACAATATTTCTAATCTTGACTTTGTCAGTAGAGCCTGGCTGAAAAAAGGTTTGCCTTTTAAAGCACTTTGAAGAGATCACAGAAGTTGCCAGTCAGATATATCCAACTTCTGTTGTAATTCTATCAACATTAGCTATAGAACACTGATGCTTTTAATATTTTGGCCTTTAAATTCATCTAGTTAAGTATTAATTGGGATTTGGATAAACGATATATTTTGATTATTTGTCTTTAAAAATTTCTATTTCCTTTATTTTTGTTTTTCTTTAATATTAATCTTTTTAGTCTTATAGATGTGTTGAATTTAGAATTGCATTTTCAGACCAGTATTAATTTTTATGTTTTGGTGTTCATCTATTTATGTTGGTCCTGGGTTGGGTTTGTTTATTCCAGTGGCTGACTCCTCCACTTAAAAAAATTGTGCTAAAATTTATATGCATCCAGGCTGTGTGTATGTGGTGATTGAATAAATGTTTATGGGATTTACCATTTTCACCCTCCTTCACTTCAACTTTAAGCCAGACTGATGTCTATTATTATACATTGATTTGGATAAATTGAGCTATATGCAGTTCTTCTTTTACTAAAGAAAAGAGAGAAATTTTCCATTTACTTTTATAAAGCCTAATAATCAGCACATTAGTCTGAAAATTTTGTTTATAGTGTTATTGGCAGGAGCAGAAACAGAATTCTCAAGAAAGGTGGTGGTCTTCATATGGAATGCAAAGTGTAAAAGGGTGCATTCACATTTTGATTTTGGAAACTTTCAGATTTATTTTTTTTTTTGAAATCACACTTAAGGTAGTGTTTAAAATTCTATCCAATTCTCTTATCTAACTTGGCAGTCCTTCCAGCAAGACAAGCACAGATTGTTTATAGAGTTGGATTTGAAGCCATATTTGACCTCTATTAGTGAGCCTTCAGATGGCTTTAAGGGCCAGTCCACCAGCCACAGCTGCATGGGTGGGGTGGCTATATGAAGCAGTCTGCCTTGCTTAGATTATCTACCTTCTATTCTTATGACCTTCCTTTTTCTGCTTTTGTTTTAAGCAATGGCTGGCTACCATGATTTAATAAATTTGTTTAACCAGTAGACAATTGTGATTTGGCCTCAGAAATTGTTCTGATCTCTCTATCTCTGTCTCTCTCCCACAGACAAAAAACCAACCCAGAATTAACGTTTTCTGCCTGCATACATAAAAGAACATAAAAATCTATAATCTGATCTTAAATTTTTGAAAAAAGCAATAGCTCGTATGCACAGAGCATAAGAAAGCAGACAATGAAAATAACTATTCCTCCTGGCTGTGGTGTAGAGCCGGAAAAAGATGAAGATCATCTTGTTTACTGCAGTTAAACTGTTTTTTGTATGGTAAAGAAATGACATTGCTTGCATAATGATAATCAGCAAAGAAGAAACAGAAATACAGACAACATGCAATAATCACCATATTTATACTGCAGGCATTGAGGATCAAACATTTAAAACTGTTTCTTATTGAACATGAAGAAGGCTTGATTAAAGCTTGCGGCATTGATTAAAGAAATCTTGCAATTCTTTTATATTTTTATCTTTCATCTGTATTTAATAATTCTTACCTATCTTTTATTTTCAAATCCTTGAGTGGGGCAGCGCTTCCCTAATTGGCCCCTCTGGCACAAGTCTTTTCTTACAGGAGTTATCCATACAAAGAATTGACCGTTGGCATAGGTGCTCCACCCTTGAGATGGGCTATATAAAATGCACCAACATCCCAAAAGGCATGGAATAAAAGGACCTGCTTGGCACAACATTCACAAGTGTCTCAACTTTAATAGTACCCCCCCCCTTTTTTTTAGAAATCAGGACTCAAAAAGTTTGTGTACCTTTCTTTTCTTGGATTGACAAATAAATAATGTTATATGCAAAGGTAGGATTTATTTCATGGATGGTAACCTCCAATCATTGATTTCTCTTTAGTCTTCAAAACAACAGATTACCCACATTTTTTACTCTGGTGAAAGGACATCATTGACAATTGCTACCTGACCGTATTGCGCGCATGTAGGGCAATAGGATGTTGGCAGGACTCGGTGGGAAATCTCAAAGTACTAGATGACTCACCATCTATTAATAGGGTGAGATGTAATTATTAAATAATTATGTATGTGCATCCTGGATGCCCAAAGCCAACAGAAAAAAGAAACTTTATCCTGTAAAGCGTTAACAGCTATATACAAATCACTCTTGTCAGTGTCAGTCATAGCCTGCAATGAGCAATGCAGATTCTACCACAACCTCTTGCCTTTTGGAACTTTTTTTTGGTGAGTCTAGGCTTTTGCAGTTTTCAGAGAGTGGTTGTTTATGGGTATAGCATCCGAACGTTCAGCATGTCATCTGTAAGTCACAACAGAACATGATCTGTGTTTAATGATATAGTGTACGATTTGGGCCATTAACCATCAGTTTCTTGTCTTCAAAAGAATTATAACTTCTCGCTACATTATCTTACTCCAAGGGTGATTTCTGCCAGTCTGTGCCAGTGTTCGTTATCCAAAGATGTCAGTATTTTTTATGGAAGATGGTGTCCCAACCTATGTAACACAAAGATGAAAAGATAGTCAAGGTTTCATAAGTCTACTATGATCTGGCCAATTACTGTCCACCTCTTGACTGATTCCTGTGAACCTGCTTCCCAGAACTACTTAAAATAAATCGTGCTTATATGAAGTCAGAGATCGACTATGTTTATACTAAGTCATTAATAACATTAGGTAAAATTCCATGCTAAGTAAAGTGTAAAATACAGTTGAAATTAATATGAAAAAATCTGTTTTGATAGTTTTTAGTAGTTTACTTATTAATAACTTAGGCAGAAACAGAAAAATACCAAATCAGAGGAAGAGATTTTAGAGATGTGAACTTCATTTCATTGGGATATCAACTAAAGATAGAAGAATGTTCATTATTATCTTCAAGCTGCTTTTATAGCTAAGAGGTTGTACAACTTAAAATTAAAAATAATTTTTTGGAAAGCACCAGTGTATTTCTATGTAAATCAGTACTTAACGTTAGGTAGATTTTCATTATCTGAATCCTAATGTTATTGATGACTTAACATCTAATTATTTTTGATAACTTTTGCACAGTAGTGTATGTTTTACGCATTCAAGTGAAACCCAGCTGATGTAATTGTTGTAATGGTGTCTGGCTGGGATTCATTTGAATGTCTCTACTAATATCAGTAAAACCTTAACATTAACTGATTATAGTTATCCCTGGAGATGCTGATAGTCCCCTAGAAACAAACTGGATGGGAATGCCAAGCAGCTGCAGTGGTGGATGGGGAGAGTGTGTGCCAGCAATGTAAATAAAGAAGCTGGTAGGGGCTAGGTCTCCTCTGAGGAAGGAATACTACAGGGCAGACTGTCATGTCACATGGCAAAATGTTTTATGGTAACAGGTGATTTCCTTTTTTCAGTTTCTGAGAGTAAAGTAATGATAAGGAGATGGTTTCCAGAAGGTTCCATGTAAAGACTAACTCTTGCCCGCATATAAGATTATTTCTTTTCAGCAAGAGCATGTGTCTGAAAGTCGACGGCTAACGGAACAAAAAACACCAAATAGTGATGGTTTGTCTAACGTTATTGTTACTGTGTGGATAGGAAGTGGGGAATGAATGAACTCTGTGGCGTTGTACCAGTCTGGTGCTTTTTGTTTTTACTGTTTTTTTTTGATAGGCCTAGTGCATCTGCAGTGGCTGAGAGACTTTGGAGTAACAAAGATGTGAAGGATGTAGATAAAGCAGCTCGGCGTCTCTACGAGCATCGTTGTCGAATGCTAAGGTGAGCTGCTCTTTCAAACGAGGAATAAAAAGGTTAACAGTGAAACTGAATTCTCTGTGATTTAATTAAAGGTTTGCATTAAGTTTACCAGATTTGTTTATGGTGTTCTCGCTTACTCAATTTTTCCTTCTGTTTCTCTCCCTTCCAACGTCTGTAATTCATTTTTAAAAAAAGAAAAGAAATTTGTTATCCACGAAACAGCGGTTCGTTATGACATAGTTTGGATTTTAAAAAGCCTTGTATGCCTATAGCTAAAATTATTTGGATCAAACTGTGGATTTAGAAAAAAATTTTTTCTTCTTGCTTCAGTCGAGGTCTGCAAGTTGGTCAGATCAGTGGCCCAGATTATTGTCCTCGGAAGGCGAGGTTCCATTCGCAGTCTACGGTGGATCAGGTAGAACAAGGTTGTGAAGGCTGTTCAGAACAGGTGAGAGAGAGCACATCGAAGTCCTTTTTGTTAATGTGACTTGACAGTAGGCAGTGATTGCTTAGCAATGCATCGGCTATTGTCTACAGTTATAGTGACTATCTGGTAGACTAGTTGTGGCATACATCACCAGCAAATGTAGTAAATAGTCAAATACATAAATCATTTTATACTCTTGTCAATATGTTTGCTTTTCAGCTGGGAGTGTGGCCTTTCCATAAATGCTACCTTAAGAGTAGGTACAAACTATGCTAGGCTCTTTTCTGCCAGTGTGCCTTATGCATTAATCTGTTTCAGGGTCTGGGTAATGTATATGTAACATCCAACATCCAGAATGATCTGTTGTTAGTATTTCTTGTTGGCAAAACTCTATCCTGACTTTTGGGGTCTGAGGACATCTCACAGCAATGAGCTAGACGAGGGGTAGGAGGTGGGGTATCAGCCTTGGTGATCAAATTGTTACCTAGGTACAGTTGGGAGCTCTTGAACAGCAACCAAGGTGCAAGTGAGTCAAGATTCCCATGGAACCTCTACCAAATACTTGAAATCCCTACTAATACTCTTCGTTTTTAGATGTCAGAGGAAATCAAAGTGCTCCGAGTAGTTGAAGAAGAGCAGGAAGATATTCCAAACTAAACTGGTTCCAAATGAGATTCAAACTTAGGGCCTCATCCATGGTAATCTAGTAGTCTATCAGTATTTAAGAGAAATGATTACTTGTCAACTTGCAAAGAGACATCTGCATTTTCTTTCTATCAGTTATTTTTGGTATTTCAATAAATTAGCTTACATTTTTTGAAGGAATTCTCTAATGTAATCAGTTTTTCATTGACTGGCTTTAGCATTATTGTGGGATTTAAGCTATCTAATGGAATTTAGTTGCTTTCATTGCCTCAAACGTTTTGTTAGGGTCCACTTTAAGAAGTACAAAAGTAGCTTCTGGGTCTTGTCAAAGATGACGCTCCGAAGTGAATTAATTCAGTACAGTTGGATTTTGGGAAAACAAGTACCTATATGATGTCTACAACAAAACCTGAATGTGCATATCAGCAGTGAGAATTTTATAGTCTAAAGCTGGTAAAAAAATTTCAGTGTTGATAACAATATTTGTATTGTTTGTATGGCAAGAATAGTGATTTTGGAATGCTTAGCCATGTTGTATCCTGTCCACTTATTCAAATTGGTACAGCTTTGTATGAATTTTATTAACATGGATCAGGATTAGCTAACATTTTGGGGTCTGATTTTCACTTTTGTACCAAGTTCATGTCTGTCTCTCTCTCTCACTCACTTTTTAAACTAACTTATTGAAATTCTTTTCTTGAAAATTGTTTTTAATTAAAAAATAAATTTTTTTTAAAAATAAAGCGAAGTTATAAAAATTCGAAGATAAATATATTGGAGCAATGTTCCTTTTGCCAGAGCTGGTTTATAAGGTTCTTAAACTGGATGGTACCTAATTTAGAGTACCAGTAAATTTATTTACTAATACGTATAATGAACAGCCATAAGCAGAAACTCTGATATGTAGTAATCAGACCCTGTTTTGTATTTGTTTGAGGAATTTAGTTCTGTATTCCCAATATGCAATATTCTTAGTAGTAGCACAGATATGCACCCCAGTCAACACAGTATAAGGGTTGCAGAACCAGAAGGTGGCTACCATTTAGAATGCCATTGGAGGAATATGATGACAATGATGATGGGGTAGGAGAAGGAGAAATCTAATGCTGCTTTTCAGACAGTATACTTTATATCTTCTTTTGAATGAGATTCTGGCTGTATCAGATAACATTTTTTAAATTCTTTCTTCAGAAGCTTTTTGCATGACTGGTTCACAAACAACATCAAGTTTGTGTTAAGCTTACACACTCACACACAGACGGAGAGAGAGAGACGGAGAAAAATTCTCTATCGTGTTTTTCATATGTTGTAATGTATGTATTGGAATATGGTGTGGATCTTCTCTTACAAGAAACTGAATACTGGTTTCTACAGATTGTTAAAAATAAGTACAAACTATAATGAATATGTTGTCCTTTCTTTGAGGTTTTATATTGTGTAAAGTGTTAATTTGTTTAATATATTTCAATTGCTGATGCTTTTGTTTTAGTTATTTCACTGTTCTGTTATTTCCAGTTCAATGCCAGCGGTATGACATTTGTTGCCGTTTTTGTATTTGCTGCCCTACTTGGAGCAGTGGCCATGCAGTACACAAAAAACAGCAGCTTTGTTGGAAATCTGAAGGCCTGCCGGAGTCGGTCCATCATGTTCTCCTTCATGATCTTGCTGTTGCTTTACGTCATGTGCTACACAACAATCTGGGTGCACATCATGGACTTGCGCAAGATGTACCCCTGGAGACAAAATGCGGCCTAGCAAGGACAGCATCCAGCTTGGCTGTGTTTACGGATCTTTCTCTGGGATTGTGCTCAGTAAATATTTCCAATTCGCAGGCATTACTCTTCTATTCCAGATCAGTCCCAGCTTTCTCAGAAAGTTCCGCGCGTGACTTCTGGAAGCCTCTTTTTTTCTCTTTTTTTTTCCGAATGATGAACATTTGTTACAAGGATCAGAAACTTCTATATATATATATATATATATATAGTTTTTTTTTTCCCCTTAAATTTTCCCAGATAAAATGTATGAGCTTAGGGAAAGGATTTGACGCATTTTTGTCACACTGTTGACAGGAAACACGCTTATATCTGTAAATTTTGGGATACATCAGAATTTTTAAACATTTTTTATTTCTGCTTTAATGTGGAATTGATGGGGGATGCTCAAGCGTACACATGGCTTTGTTTCCCTGCTTCTATCTGGGGAGGGGTAGGAAAGATGTGAACTGGGCATCGAGCAAGCTGTTGCTCGCAAAATGAAAAAGTTTATGGAATATTTAATTTCTTTCTCTTGCTGGGTGGTGGGGGAGAGAGTGTAAAGTTTTAAAAGGAAAAGTCTGTGTTAGTGTCTGGCCTTTTTTACTCATTTCTCATTCTTTTTGTTGCAACTTTCTGAATGTAACAACATCCATTCACGGGATAGTGCTGTGAAAACTAAGAGATCGGGTGAGTATTTTAACTTCTGATGTTGAATGCTGTTCTTTAAATGAGATTTCCACTGTGGCTGCGTCACCCACCTGCACGTCAGGTTCCGTTTTCTGCCGGCGAAAAGCCACCAGTAACTAGGATGGTAGTGCAACAGGTGTCCAAGAGGAATGCACTTGACTGATTGCAGTCCCAGCTTTCCACGCACACGCAACACCGAGCCCTACAGCTCCGAACTTTACTTGTGCAGCTCTGGAACATCAATAGGAAAAGAAGAAAAACAACCAAAGATGCAGACTACATTTCCAATTTAATTTTTGTAGAAAACAAACTGAAGTTGCATGCGCCATATACCAACATGGAAGCTGCAAGACAGTGTCATTGTAATACCGGCATGGTTAAGTTATAATGCTAACTTTAAAATCAGGCAGTTAACATCCAAGACATGCCATTCTCGCACTTTCTTTTATGTAGAATCTATCACTAGCCATTCAAGCTCTTGTGCTTAACAGGTATTCCGAGGTTTTAATTGGATGTGTCAAAAGAAAATTTTTTTGTTGTTGCTTTTTAAATTAACTTCAAAGTCTAGTCAGGAGAGATATTTAAAGATGTACTGCCACTTTAATTTAATTCCAGCAAAGAAGAAGAAGAAAATTGGTGATTCAATGAAGAAAGATTTTCAAATTAATGATAGACTTGTAGAATAAACGCTGTTGCCTTTCTTTCTTTTTTTTTTTAAGAAAGGTTTTAACACACCTCTTAACTTGTAATAAAGCAGGAAAATTTGATGACGTCACCATTTTGCATTCCAAAAAACTTTTCCCTATGCATATTGGATGTCTCTAATTGGCAAGGTAGCAAAAAGCGCTATCACATGATCCTACCAGTGATACCTTTTATTTCTTTGACTGTATTAATCATTAGGTTGTAGGTGAGGGGGTCTCACTTCATCCCTAACTGCGACCAATGATTAGTGGATGAAAGAAAATTGGCGTAATGGTGAAGCAGCAGACTGATCATTGCAAGAGACTGAAAGGATAGTAGTACATTTTCTTTCCTGCATACCACCACCACTGAAGCAGAACCCAAGCAATTTTACCTTGCCTTTTGTATAACAGTGAAATGCTTCATACACACCCACCCTTTCATTTAAAAATTTTGTTGGCTATTGATATGTTTCAGGTTCTCGTTTTTAAACTAATTGTTGATAGTAAATGATTAAAAGTTTCTTCGGATTTACATCATATGTGGCAGAAATAAATATGCCTTTGAAAGCATTAGGAATATGTTTTTAGAAAATTGTTAATAAAATGTGTTCCTCTAACTTATTGCTTGATAGTGGTCTATATTGGTTCTCTGCCCCTGTCTCTGTTTGCCAGACTGTGAACAATTTTTTACGCACTATGAAGTGATCAGAACACTGCGCCGAGCAGAAAGTTCCTGCTTTTAGAAAGTACGTTTGGAAGAAAAACAACGAAAGCACAACAGGTGGAAAACTAAATATGATACACAGAAAAATCTAATTGCAAGAAACAACTTTTATGACAGCAGAATAAAAACAAACTTATATTTGTTATGCATTATATAATGGATGACACATTTACATTTATAACTACCACTTAATGTGAGTTATGAAAATGTTTTAAATCCTAAATTCAGGTTTGAAATGTAGCATATAATGTCTCAAATATTCTACCTGGAATTTCAATTATTGTCTTTGTGGTTTTTTTTTTTAAATATTTTTTTCTGGAGACACTCTTGAAATTTCATCATCACTTTCTTACATCTCCATCCAAGCAGCTAACACTGCTTAATGTGACAAACAGGTGATATACCATCAACAGCAGCATGCATGGTAGGATTTTAGCAGTTTAAAACTTGAGGTTTGCACAGCTGGATTAGCAGTCAGCACACAGACCAACATGCTGGAACTCACCTTCCATTTCCCATGCACCGCTCTGTACATATGCTAGAAGGAAGTGATGGCCTTCACGAACTGAAATCAGCAAACATCTAATAGCCAGAGGTATCTGCTGGGTAAATAAGGCTTTGAATTGCCTAATTCCATCTTTTGATTTTAAGATAGCTTGAAAACGAGAGATTAAGCAGGCAGTTATTACAGAAATTCAGAAGATTGCTTCACTGGGTCAGATGCCAGTGAACTGTAACTGAGCCAGGCAGGTGGATGGTACCTAACAGCCGGACACCGTAATCCATTTACTTTCAAGTTTCTTTTGCAATGTACATTTATGGAGACAACTACATATTTAGGATCAGGGACTTCTGTCTGGTGTGGTTGTTAACGTTTTTTCACTTCGTTTCTATGTATTATTATTTAATTACCTTGATCACTGCTGTTATGTTTCTTCTGGTGTTGTTATTATCATGATGATGATTGTTTTTTGTGTCAACACATGTATCCAGGTGTACTTACTCCTAAAATAAAAGGAAAAAAAAAACAGGGGGTTGCAGTTCTTGTCAGACCTATATTTGTGAATATTTTCATGAATATCATATATTTGTAAATGAATATTCTTCCTGTGTTATACAGGGTCATGTAGAATAAATTCTTCTATCTTTCTGTTGGACAAAAAAAAAGAGAAAATATCTAATTAAATCTTGTATTGTCATAGCACTCATTTAGTTGTTAAAAGTAATATTGTGTAAAAGGATGGATAACTTTCACAAGGAGGAAGGGAGGGATGTTCCTGGATAATGTGAATTGTTTTACATAAAAAAAAATAAAATTCTTGAACTTTATTGCTGCTTTCTTTTTGTTTTTGTCAATATGTACATTATACTGCCTAGCCAAAAGTTTAGGAGGATTCTATTAGTGGTGAAGATCACTGGGCTGAATGACAGGTCAAGACACGGATTCCACAAGATGTGGTATGTGTAATCATTTGTCTATGGGCACTGCATAGCTCAAGGCAGCTGCAGACAGTGTCGTTCCAAGACGCGCTACAAGTGCTTAGTGGAACTAATATCTGGCTGGACAGAAGAAATGCATGAATTCGTATTCTGTAAGAGACAGTTGATGGTTGCTCTGCAGTGCCTAGGTTTCACAGGTCATCAAACTTTGCATTGAACTGATGGAATCCTGACAGCTAGCACTTCTGAAATCTTTTCCTTGGGTGAAATGTGAGTTGTCAGACCACACGACTGCCCTCTGCTGGTTAATTTCCAAGATACAGTGCTACAGTCGTTTCAGGCAGACCACCTCGTTTTCACCCGAGGGGATTGCATACAGGTGACCTGTTAACCAAGACCATGGTCATTGGCTGAGGCTCGTCACAAATGTTGTGTCTGTGGGATTGATATGCCATAACCTGCTTGCAAACGTGTTGGTCAACAAGGGAGGGACAACTTGTAAAGTCACAGATGCATGCTTCTTGTTGAATGGAAGCAAATTCTTCAGTGGCTTTTTAATTAAATATTTGTACATCATAGGTTAGGAGATTTTTCTGTTTTAATTTCGGTCTCATTTTATTTCTTTGCCCCCAATGTAGTGCATCTGAGGTTTAAGCCTTGGAAAATCCTATGGAGTTATCAAAAGAAGGAATGAAAAGACTATCAGCTGACAATGGATTAATCTGACTTTCGCTTTTACGCGAATATTCGCCCTTTTCTAGACATCGCATTTATTCTTTTTCCTTATCTTTTTCACCTAATTTCAAAACACTTGGGGGGGGGAGAAAAAAAAATTTCTCAGTCGCATCGGCAGCTTTCCTAAGATGGAAACCATTCCCCATCACTTTCGGTCCTCGATGTTTTGGAAACGAGAGCGACAAACGATAACCGGTCCAAGGTTGGGGGGGCGGGCACTCGGTCAGAAATCGCGACGGGACCTCAATGCCCACGATCGGTGTGGGCGAGTCTTTTCGGAAAAAGAAGAACCATTTATTCAGATATTTATTTATCTTGTGGTTCTCTCGCATCCGATGTTACATTCGAAAATAATAAATGGACGTTGTTTTTTTTTTGGGGGGGTGGGGCATGCCGCCCTGTGTTTGCTTGCTTTTCTTTTCCCTGTTTTACCTGACAAGTTCTGGCAGTGGTTTGGGTTGGCAGAAGCGTAACCGGGTCGAATCACCAGACGCCATCCTCTCCATCGGTGAGCTGACCGACCGTTATCCCCTGCAGTCGCCCCTAACTGCTGATCGTGCTACCCCACACGCAGACCCAGCCATATCTACGCGAGCAGCAGCAGTTCCGAACTCCTTGCTCACTTTAACCCCTACGTACAGGGGTTTCACCTGTAATAAATACTCTGCGTCATCTCGGAAGTCAGCCAGGGGAGACTTCATGCTCAATTACTGTAAATTCTTTTCTTCATCGCCTTATACCCTTACCGCCTTGAAGGAGAATTAGAAACTTGTCCCTTTCTAATTATATAAATACAAAAGTGGGGTAGTGTACTGGGGTCTCTTTTGATAAACATGTTTCTGTGGCAGCAGGAGTAATTTAAATATGCCTCATAATCTATGTTGAAATCGGTGGATGTTATTACTGATGCAGAATCAAATGATATGGTCTGTTGTGAGAGAAGAAACAGTATTACACATTTAAAAACACTCTCGCTCACTATTAACTCGAGTTGTTGCCCTTCGCGGCCGGAGATGGCGCTGTCGTTAGTGTTCCATCTACGGGTAGAACTCGCACAAAAGTCAATAGTAGTGATGGCTTGCGTCACACCGCTGCTCTCTTGTGTTTCGAGTAACAGGTAATCTCTAGGTAGCAGGTTCATTCACGTTTGTGTGTGTGGGGGGGATATGTGGATAGGGTTAATGATTTTTCGGCGCCTCTGTCATTCGTGTTGTCCAGTGTGATTGGTTGGGGGGGGAGGAAAATGGTTGACTTCAGTAGTCTTCGGGTGTCCCTCGCCTAATTTTAATTAGAGAAGGAAAAGAATTTGTTAAAGAATATTGTTTTCGCGCTCGGACATCTGGTGGACGCGCGAGGGCCCGGAACCCCGGGTCTTCACAGTGCGGCGGCACCGGCAGAAAGTATAGTATCCGAAGATGACGTCATCGGCCGTGGTGGTGGACGGGCGACCTAACCTTGTCAAAGACGAGATAAACTTGTAAACGCTCTTGTGTGTGTTTAATTTACTAGGTGATAAGAAAAAAGGTGTGCGGCTGTGCGATTTATGGATGTCCGAAACGACCGTAATAAAAAAGTTTTATCGATTGCAGCGGCCTTTCAGCACCGAGGGGAACGAAGAAAAGTGGGGTCTGGCTGTCAGATGAACGCCGGAAGGAGTACCTGAGCACACCTGTATGTACAAATTATCAAAGCATAAAGCTGTTAAAAGCTTCAGTTTTGCCCCCCGACCGCTGTTTGACAGGTAAATAGTTTATTCTGCACGTAAGAACTCGCCATCACTACTGGGGAATCTTTTATACCGCGACCGAGGAAATGTCGTATTTTTCTACACTACTACCTCTTTTACGGATATCATTGCTTTCGTAAATCTGAATGATAGAATATCTACCAGGGATTCTGCTTTACAGTCTCGCTTTCGCGACCATCCTCTGGGCCTGAAGATCCATGCCGCTGCATGTGCTCGGGGGTCACGACATCTTGCCTCTATTTTATTTTCTTAACCATAGATGGATCCGCTTTATGGTCAGCCCCAGTTTGCATCTGCAGCTCCGGCCAGGCCTAAGTCCGCACCTATGTCCCCCGCTACTACCGGTTCACCAACAAATATTTAACACGGCGGTACCATGGATTTCCTCAGTATTGTAGATGCATACCGCTCGCTCGCGTCCGTACCTCAATCAGCGACATGGGCAACCATCTCGTGCCGCGTCTCGCGGACCCCACCCCCCGGGGGGGGGGTGGCAGACCTGCTTCAGTTGTCGCCTTATCGATCTGCGGCGAGCCAGCTCGTTTAGCACGGTTAACGACAAACCTTCCCGTCAGAAGAGTAGCAAAGGGGATGGGCGGAGCGACACCGGGAGGAAGAGTCGCTCGAAAGAAGACGGCGGGGTGTCTCGTAATTGGGTAAACACAGGTATCGACAAACACCTGCTGCCAGAACAGGTACGCCGAAAGGGCTCCGACTAGCGCGCGCACATTTCCCGTATAGACCGCCCTGGCGACTCGCCATTCCAAGCACCAGCCAGTCAGCGCCTATTGTCTCACGCTTCGCCGCATTGTTCTCGGTCGCCATTTTAGCCCGGCTGCGTTTGTCAAGCTCTCCGCCCCTTTCTGAAAATCCCCGACATTAATATTTCCCTCGTGCAAAACCCTGACGGGAAGAATATCTGTTGTTGTTGTTGTTGTTTTAATTCTCGTGTCAAGCCCTCGTCATTTGCCATCTCACGGACCAGTACCGCAGAGGTTCGAAGAACAAAAGGGCAAGCGCCATTTTGTCTTCGCCGATTCGGTCTGAGGGGACCTGGCTGCTGGCTGGCTGGTTGGATTACCGCGCAACTCCCAGCTTTTCTTTTGTTTATAAAAGGAAATTTTGCGGAACATCCAACGGACGAACTCGGGGTGGTACCCATGCTAGAACCCTTCGTTTTTCAGATATGGGGGGAAAACCCGAAGAACCCGTGGGTTTGGGGTAAAAAAAAAAAAAAAACAACAACAACAAAAAACCCGGCACGGCTACCGAAAAGGAACGACGGAGGTACGCGAACCGAGACGGTCCCCCCCCCCGACCGGGATTCGATCTCGGGCCCGAGGCGGCGATTGAAGTACATCTGAAAAGCATGATGAATATAAACGATGTTGATCTACACGAGAAAATTATACACAGCTGCGGGAAAGCCGCTGGTTTCTGTTGGCTGGGGATTGACCCTCTTCCCTTGCAAAGCCAGCAGGCGGACCGGATATCAGCGGCCATTCGTCGATTTAATACTTTTAAAGTGATAAATAAGTAAATAAAATTCGATTTTGAATAGATCTTGAAAGGGGAGGGGCAAGCCACCGCGCCACCTGTATAAGTTTTATCGGCTGTATTAGCCATTTTATATCTGCTATAACAACATGTGTGCACAGATATTTATTACTGATATATTCGCAAAGGGACTGGAGCCAAAACGATTAGGTCCTTCGCTGAAATCTATTGGCTAGTTGTCAGCTGTTATGTCACCGTTATCGTCGACAGCCCGATACGACCCCCCCCCCGCGGGTGATGATCACGGAGGAACGTGTACCCGCAAATAAGTCAGGCAGGAAGCTTCGCTAAAGAGCGGGACACAGAACTCGGTCGGTTTGGTGGTTGGAGGGGGGTGTGGCTTGCGGAACGACTCCTCACCCGGACGCTCGACAGGAGGTCGGACGAAGTTTCTCGCGATCTAATTAAAGATCCTGGTCCCGTGCGGCCACCCGCCGGGGTTCGTGGCTATAAGTTTGCTTAAGTACTAGCACCGGCTCGATATTGGGAGAAAGCCGTTTTCGTTTAGTCCGCAGCATAACTCTACAGACGGATTAAGCGGATTATCAGCAGTAATCGTTAATAACGGCTGATGGTCGTCGTGCTTCCCCTCTGTAACAGCTCAGCGACGTCCCCACGCTGATGAACGACATTTGCGCAATATGACAGATTTTCGGTGTTGAAAAAAATTTTTATTTGAAAAAAAAAAAAAGAAAAATCGATTTGATTGGTAGGGGTTTGGCCTCTCTACAGATAGGCCGGCTGAGATTACTGATGCGGTAATTGATTTAGTATCCAGAAATAAATCAGAGCTCGGGGCCCGAAAGACTTCCTGCTATGGCCGCCACCCGAAAGAGAAAACCTACTCTTTGTTGTTTCTTTTTTTCCTTTAATAGAGAAGTTCTTGTAAATGAACCGGAATTTACCTCGCACCGTGTTTACAAAAGAACGAATTAAAACCTTCCTCTTCCTTTATCCGGTTCCTGAAGCCCATCTGTTTTCTCACAGAGGGCCGCTCTTGTTGAACACCCTCCATTTGAGAAGGGTATCGATTTTCAGGTGACTCGGTCTCGTTTCTGGTACAGATCGTGTGACTCCCGGGTCAGCGGCAAACTCGGTTAACAGGCTCACGCCTTACGTTCGTCCTTCACAGACCCTGACTGACAACTGCTGGTAGCTCTACTGGTAGTGGGTTCTGGTCGGTTGGGGAACAGACACGATCTCGGACATGTCCGAAGTTTCCTCCCTCACTCGCTGGTCCGATGATAACTACTTGGCCAACATCCAGCGCTGTCGATCCATTGCCATCCGTCGTATGAAACCTGGCGCCATGTTTCGTCAGTGTGTTCCTTGCAATCGCGCTGTCTCGGCGTATAGCTGATTGGAGCGATGTGATGAACGTAGCTGCTAAATAACGGAATATAAACAGTATTTGGTCAAAACTTACAATAGGCCATTCCGGTCGTATGATTGGAACGGGTACAGGGCCAGAGGAAATCTCAGCCTGTGTACAGCCCTGCCCGACTTCAGGAGATTTATGGAACCTGGTGGACTTCCAGTTAAAGAGGAGCCATAAACAGCCGGTTATGTGCATGGATGCCCAAAACCAGCAGAACGGAAACTTTGGGCTGCAAAGAGAACCGTGGGATCCCAACCTTGACTATACGTGGTAAATGAGTCGCGACATGTGCAAGTGTCTACGAGGACCATTGGTCGTCATCTCATTAGATGCAGCGGAGAGGTAACCACACGCAAACCACTTGTCGCCCTACCTTGTGTCCGTCACGTAGTTTTAAAACACCGCAAATAATATTACCGAGAATAAACGTTTTGGAAATAATAAAATAAGTTGGAAGAAAAGCAACCGTGTTTTCTTCGGGCAGCACTCGATGTACCTCGTGATTTTCTAGGTCCGGTGGATGACTGCGTTTTTTTGATATACGGTGATCGACCAAACGATCGCTTCATTTCATGTTTTTGAACAATGTCTGGAGTGTTCTTGCGACGTGGAAAAGAATCCTTAACAGTTGACCAAGCCTTGTTTTGATATTCTTAGGTTTTCTGTACCAGATCTTTCTGATGCAGATATCTCTTGCGGAGATACGACGTAGTAATGGAGCAGCGAGCTTCAGTAAACGCACCTGTCAGTTTACCAAGGGAGATAGATACATGATAAACCAAAAACAAGACAGGCGCTTTAAGTATGTATTTTCAGTGGTGCGATTAGATTTTAAAATACCATAATTACAATGATTTCCAAAAGTTAATAAACAACAACAACAAATTTCCCAAAATGGTTAAAGTTTTTCACTAAATGTTCGACACAAATTTCTCGTCATGTGACACAACCGTTATCAAAGAAATACGTAAAAGAGTTTCAGTATAAACACTTAAATTAGCTCTGGCATAAAGGCAAGAAAGAAAACTGGCTTGTGTTTATCTCACTTTTGGGTCATTTGGGATATTTTTACTTTAAAGGGAAATTTTACACATGGGTAGCGACATAGAGTTGTGTCTCTTTGACGAGTCACGTGTTTCTGGCCACGTGTTCTGTGATGTAGAATATAAGGTGTAATTTTTAAAATGAAATAAACAACTGAATTTTCTTCCATGAATGTGGGAAAGAATGAAGTCGCAACACCGGAGTATATATATATATATATTAGTAGGATGAATCTATAATAGTTAGTGGATATGGGTAGATTTCAAAAGATAAGCACAGACAGTCCGATCAAGTTTAATTTACATCGATTGAAATTTTGTCATATTTCCGCATCATTAGCCTGCCGTGGGGACCAGACATATTACTTTAAATGATACTGATTCTTCATTCTGTGTATTGCAATGGAAAAAAAAATCATTTTAAAGCCGATTAAGTATTGTTTTGACATTTGTAAGGTCTTTGCACCTTTAATTTAGTAATTTCTGGAGAGGCTATTACAGTGTAATAAACAGTAAACTTCAAGAAGTGAACACCTTGTAATAGGGTTTTGGCTAAAGAGTGTTATTCTTACAAAAGAAATAGATGCCAGATTAGAAACACAGCAGACAGCTCAAGCCCTCCATCACCAGGCTACGCTTACACTCGTACAAAGAGAACAACAAAAATCGGCAATTTTTCGGGTGATGCACTGATTTTGGTCATCGCATCTGTGGATTTTTCTCATAGGTAAAAGTATTCTTCTAACAAGGGACTAGCAGTAATCTAGCCCCATCATGGGTACAGAGGGAAAGTGTTTCAATTTGGTAAGGCAGTTCTGAACTCGTCCCTTTGCATATTAAGCCAGATTTTTAACTCCGGCACGCCGCAGTGTCGAGGAGATTATAAAAAGCATCTTTAAAAGGAATTTTCTGTAAAAAAAAAATATATATATATATATATATATATAATTTTGTTAAAGAGTGATCCAGTATTTAATGTTTTTGTTAATCCTTTGTTGACTTATTCTTCAACGTGAATATTCTATTCGTAAGCTATACTGAATTAAAGCTGAAATCTCGTTTTTCTGCGTACTCTTTTGGGTTTTGGCGGTGACGTCACAAGACGAAAGAAAGGTCATCTTTAATTCGTCGTTAGTGGCTGAGATACAGACCATCTTTGTGCGTTATTTACGCGCCATTATATTTGATAGTTAGTAAAGGTTTAGAAAATGCTACTACGTACAGGTGATCTTTTGGTTCTTTGTGGAGATGACTCGCGCTTTCACTGACTGCGGAGTCTTTCTAGAAAGGGTTATGACCTGATACGCAAATGGACATTTTAACATAATCACGTGGCTTCCGGTGGAGTTTTTTTTTGCTTTTTAGCGATTGGGACGCATCTGAAGAAAGACAAAGAAAAGAACTTTAACGAAGGGTGGTGAAGAAGACCCCGATTTGAAAGGGGGAGGCGTGGAATCTCTGTTCTGGTTTTAGACTCTGGAGTCCTGGGGGTGGAGGGAGGGGAGTTGTAAGCAAAAGATCTTACTTGATTTGGCCGCGCAGGAGATGAACGTTGGAAGTAACGATTAGCTATCGCTGCTCTCAGCAGTTTGGAAGCGGCCCGCGTTTCCGTAAGCAAACCGTGACACGATCCACGCTTCCGGTTAGTTTTCTTTCTCTCGGAGTTCTGGAGGATCAGCTGTTTTGTTTGTTCCTCTGGATGAGATGCGGTCCGTTTCTCAGACGACCGCCAGGTTTAATCTGGTGGCCGAGAGGAAGGAAGCGGTCACGATCTGCGCAAAGCAGTCTTCCGCCGGTCGGTTTATTCCATCACTAAAGACCACGAAATGTTTTCTAATGTGGTAGCCAGGTTCATCGGGCGCAGGGAGAAGAATTTTTATTGTCTGAAAGAAGAAATACGTCGTTTAGAAAGATATCCCCCAAGGGGCCGTCACGCCTTCATCATTTCTCGCTGCTCACGTTAAGTGAGCATAATTTGCCCATTTTTTTCATGTTAAATATTAATATTTTTTCATTTAATTCAGTATTGAAGATTTTAACTTCGCAAGTGAAATTTGTTTTTAAAATGTCGAAATGCGAAGCCGCTTTCGAAATATTTAGAACGCTTAAGCGACCCCCACCTTTTTTGATAACCTGAACATGGCTGAATAGAAAAATCCAACCTCTCTAAAAGGCAGGTTTGTCGTAGCTTTTCTCTCTCGCCATCTCTGCCCCACACATTTTTTCTTTATTTATTTGGGAGTTAGATTTTTAGACATTTAGAAGAACGAGAAGTTTGAGAAAGAGAGAGAGAGAGAGAGAACGTGACGTCAGTACTGAGAGAACGTGACGTCAGTACTGAGAGAGAGAGAACGTGACGTCAGTACTGAGAGAGAGAGAACGTGACGTCAGTACTGAGAGAGAGAACGTGACGTCAGTACTGAGAGAGGGAGAGAACGTGACGTCAGTACTGAGAGAACGTGACGTCAGTACTGAGAGAGAGAGAACGTGACGTCAGTACTGAGAGAGGGAGAGAACGTGACGTCAGTACTGAGAGAGAGAGAACGTGACGTCAGTACTGAGAGAGAGAACATGACGTCAGTACTGAGAGAGAGAGAACGTGACGTCAGTACTGAGAGAGAGAGAGAACGTGACGTCAGTACTGAGAGAGAGAGAACGTGACGTCAGTACTGAGAGAGGGAGAACGTGACGTCAGTACTGAGAGAGAACGTGACGTCAGTACTGAGAGAGGGAGAACGTGACGTCAGTACTGAGAGAGAGAACGTGACGTCAGTACTGAGAGAGAGGGAGAGAGAATCGATTTTTGGACCCCTCCTTTTTGGGCTGGGGGGTCACTTTCTCTTTAAATCGCTGACAAGAAAAAAAAAAAAAGAGAGAAGAATCGACCGTGTAAAGCCGGATGTGAACGAACGGTTCGAGTGAAAGTTATAAACTTTTCGTCGACGGCCGGTAGTGCGTGCCCCGTGTCGACTCTAAATTTCGATGCAAAGATGGCGCCACTTGTCCGCCGGATGACATGGCTTTCATAAGTACCTCCACTGGCGCCGATATGAGCAATGGGACCACCAGTACGGTGAGAAAGAAAAATAATTGCAGTTTCTGGATAAAGGTGGCGTTATCATCGCGGGGCACAACTGCAACGCTTTGTTAAAGGTGGAAAAGGACGGTTCTGGTCCACAACACCTGGCGGCGCATTTTATAACCTATACAGCCCGTCAGCTGGGTTGGGAAATGCACCCCACCCCGTAACCCTGATTTGATTAATGCAACTGCCAAGGTCACTCTAAAGACATACAGGTATACCTCTGGCAACGAAGCTTCTTTATTACGAAGTTCGTTTTTCCCTGTCTTTTTTTTCTTTGCTTAAAATTGAAAAATAATCATAAAAAACAAAGAAACTAATGTGTGCCTATAAAGCGCTGCCGTCTGTCTCGCTGGATGTAAAACAGGGGAGAAGAAGTGCAGTGCGGCTCACTCGCTGGGTATGGCTCAGTCCACATTAAAAACCACCTTAGACCGAGCAGACGGTATGAAAGCTTCGGATAAAAAACGGCAGGTGTATCAACTGCTAAGAAATTAACTCGCACGAGGAGCAGCGTAATGGAGAATTAAAGAATTTTGTAAATCTTATAACATAATGGAAGCGATTGATAACATGAGAGACACCTGGCAAGAGGTGACGAGCGAGTGCGTGAACCGGGGTGTGGCGTAAGCTGAGGGCCGACATCATCAGTGACTTTGCTGGCTCTGAGACGGAGATGCCAGCAATTAAAGATGACGTTGTTAAGCTAGCAAAGGAACTAGGATCCGATGGAGTAGACTTTGATGATGCGCAAGAGCTTCTCGACTCTCACGGAGGAGTTACTTCCAGCGAAGATTTGCAAGAACTAACATAATGTTTTATAATGCTACGTTTATGGGACTTGGACATCTTGTACAGAATAACGAAGGACTGGAACCTATTCCCATTCGCCTCATATTGGAACTACCCCTACACTGAAGTTTCTGAAAACGAAGCGGATTTCGTGAACATGTCCACTTGTTGCCAGGGGAATACATACCTGTATTTAGGAAGCTATAACGTTTTCAAGCCGTCATCGACGCGGACCTTCTTCCCTGACATCTCGAGGTTTGAACATATGTCGGATAGATGTGCCTCTGTTCTCGGAGAATACGACCACGTGACGAGGTTGACCCACAACACGAACGGAGCGCGCCAATTATTCATAGAAGCATCTACTGCAGCTCAACACAGATGGTATTGTTTTCATTTTTTTAAATATAACCTCGTCTTTGCAGTAGATAAAAGGTTCCAAAAGTGGAATCGTAAACCTTATTACAGGGACAGCCGAACAACACAAGTCCTCATTTATCGCAAGGCGGCCGTGATAAATGTCACAGAGCAGCAAGAAGTGGGCAAGCCGCACTTTCGTACCTCCACGTCATCGGTTCCACTCGCTCTTCTTCACACCCTCTCACCCCCATCCCCGCCACCGGGCTTTCCGGTTTCTTTTTCGCACATCGAAAAGGTGAAGAGTTCTAGTGGGGATTTCTCTGCTGAAGTTGGAAGCGCCTGGTTCCCCCCCCACCCCTGGGAACACATCCTAGCGGACAGACTTGCTACTACACTCCCCGCAGGGGTTGGCTCCCTTGTAAACATCGGTAGCCTTAGCGTAACGAAGAGGGGACGGCAGGGACGCCAAAAATTGCCAAGAGTCTATTAAGTATTTATTGAAATCTCTCAAACTGACTGGTGTAAAACCACCGTCGAACCGATCTCTCTCTCTCTCTCCATCTCTCTCTCTATCTCTCTCTCTCTCTTCTCTCTCTCTCTCTCTCTCCTCTCTCTCTCTCCATCTCTCTCTCTCTCAAGAACCTCTCTCGCTCCATCCCCCCTCTCTCCATCTCTCTCTCTCTCTCCTCTCTCTCTCTCCATCTCTCTCTCTCTCAAGAACCTCTCTCGCTCCATCCCCCCCTCTCTCTCTCTCTCTCTCTCTCTCTCTCTCTCTCTCTCTCTCTCTCTCTCCATCTCTCTCTCAATATCTTGCTATGCCCCTCTACCAGCGAGAGCGATTATATATATATATTCATTAGTCCATCACGCCCCCTTCCTGCACAGTCTGAGTACAGCTCGGCCACTTAACACCTGAGAAACAGATAAGCAGATTGAAGATATAGCAGTGAGAGATGTGCATATATGCGCAGCCTCCAATGGTTAAACATCCGTATCCTGCTTCTTTTAGGCTACATATGATGCTCAAATATAATCCGGCAAAATTCCGATCCGCAACCAGAAATTAGTGCATCCGCATGAAATCTGCCTGAGTCCAGAGGGTTCGCCGGTGGTTCCCTTGAGGCCTTCTTCACTCCTTTAGATCACCAGGTTCTCTGGTAGTTCCGCGAATGTCCGAACCCACCCGAGATCCCATCTAGTCCCGCAGCAAATGTAGCGCGATCCCCCAACGGTCTCCGCTGGCCCCGCGAACATTCTAACGTACCCGTGGCCACCCATTTAGTCCCGTAGGCTGCCCATCACAGACCACATCCACGGGAGTACCAGGGAATTCTTTAGATATGCCAAGGTATCTTCCTCATTTTCAATCAATGGAGAAGAGGAAGTGGTTTGTGCATCCGACTTTTCAAAATATTTCCACTCGAATTGTATTTTTTTGAAAATGCAAACCGTTTAATTTATTTCGTGTCTGATTTTTAGCCCCCTGTTTCTGACCTAACCCCGCGGCCTGACGTCGTCGGGAGCATAACGAATGGGAATGATTTATACGGCACTGGCGAAGTCGGAGTTAATCCAAGCATGTCTCACGCCATCTAGGGACCAGAGACGACTCCTCTCCCGCGAACATCACACACACACACACACACGCACACACACACGCACCACACACACGCACGCACACACACGCACGCACGCACGCACACACACGCACGCACGCACGCACACACACGCACACACACCACACACACACGCACGCACACACACACGCACGCACACACACGCACGCACACACACACACACGCACACACACACACACACACACACACACACCACACACACACACACACTACGATAAATAACCAGGGACTTTGTTTTGCTAAAGGCCCGAAAACTTGCTTCCTCTATTACGTGTAGCCCCTTGATACGACTGGTACACAGGTAATAAAAGAACCTGTTTATCTAACAGTTTCATTTGTATAAGAAGAATAATTCACCCCCCTTAGATATCCTTGTCGTAAGTCAGGCAATAGCCGACAAAAAACGAGAGATGTATACATATAAGATCTTTCAAACGTCAAAACAAACTATGCTCGATATGCATTGTGGGTGGGGGGGAATGGCGCTTATACCTCGCCCCCCGGGGGGGGCTGAATTGCCTCGTTATGGATTTACACGGGTGTATGCACCGAAACAAAATGGCGTTCTTAAAACCCAGAATATCGACATAAATACTGCATTAAATTAAGCATTTGTTTGGACGGTCGATTACTTATTCTCTACAGTCATTAAAGAATAAGACAGCTTGTCGTTCGTCGTCGTCCTTGTTGTTGTTGTTGTTGTTTTTTTACCTTTAAAGGTACCTGTCTGATATTTTCGTTGATTTGTTTCTGAATTTCTGGCCAGGCAACCCGACGGCACTCTACGACCCAGGACGCCCCGTGCCGGAGCATCACCTGCTCAATGCCCTGTCAAACGTGACTCACAACGAAGCCTCCCACCCTTAGATCGTAAAATAGACGACGCCCACCCAGTCCAAGATGCAATTCAGATCTACTTGTCTAACGACCCGTGAAGAACTCCCGTCAAACCGGTTACGCAGGGGGCGCCTCTACGGCAACATCGCTGAATATAAACCGCAACAACCCGACTACTTCAAAACTAACACATTTCTCGTCATCGCTAGAATTCATCATTAGTTGCCCAGACTTCCACTTATCTTTTTACACAAGTCGCCAGACAAGCTGAGATTTTGCCATCCCACGTCCACTGGTGGAGAAATAAGGTCCTTTGTTTAATGGAGGTGACCCAAGGAGAGGCCCCCTGCACCGAGCAGATTAACACCACTATACTACTGCACGACGATTGTCTATTGTAATGCCGAGCGATCCATCGCCCACGTAAACCCTTTCGCTAACGAAACGAAGAATTCCTTCTACTTTCTACGTCACTGCCGGGAACAAGGAACGTATTCGCATCGCTGTTGTTACACAGGATAGTGTGAACAGTTGCTAGCTAAGAGCTTCTTGCCCTTGTCGATCAATTCGAGTCGTTTCATCTGAAAGAAAATGACATCTAATATTCAACTGTATGGTTTGACCCAAATCAATCATGTCAGATTATTCTGCAACGAAGGCTACTTCCGGGTGCATAACCTTTTAGATTCTTTTCCAGCAGGTTCCCGCTCGCTGAAAGTTTGCTTATTGAATTGTTCCTGCTATAAAATGATATTCTAGAGAATGCTGTGGGCAGATTTCCTATTCTCTAGCGATGAAAGGTCTTGTGTTGTCGGTTTCTGCTTGCTACATCATCCGGAGCAATGTTACAGCCCCGAGTTGGCAAGTCTTTTTCCAAAGCATGCTGCTCACCTTCCCTAGACACCGATAATTCCGAAGCTACATCACGTTGGGAATTCCCTCGTTTAACAGATTGATTTGCTCTCTTCTACCTTCAGATAACTGCTTAGGAAGCATCTTGTATTGCCCTTAAAAAATAGATACCCCATATATTTTCTCAAACTAATGTGCAAATATCTAAGTTTGCTCTGATGCTGATTTAAAACAATTTTTATACATGAATATAACTGATTATTAAGATGGGTCAGGATATCAAAGAACTTATTAGAATGTCTAAAATTTACCTCGATAATCCATATTTAGCATAAATGAAATATTCAACACCAACTCCCACCTCGAATTTTGTTGAAATCTGCATAACATGAAAATTTGTTAATGTTTGAATAAATAACTGTAGAGATTTATTTTTGAAAATATTGAAGTGTGGATTAATAATGAAGGAGCCTACTGTGATTGAATGGGCAAAATGGATTTTGTAAAATCAGCTCAATAGATTTGATGTTTGAATTTTTGGAAACTGCTATCTTCAGAAAGTGCTGTCGGATGTTAGATAATATCTGAAATAGACATTACTGGTTGCATTTCAGATATCAGGCGGGCCGGTGCGGTGGCCCCGGGGAGACCGCTGGGCTGAGGCTGCCAGTTCGAATCGTAGCACGGCACTTGCTTGCATAAAAAATAGAAGTGATTCTCATAACACATTAAAAGGTAACACCAGCAAGGCCTACTGTAATCATTGCAAAACCGAGACGGTGATGTACAGGACCAATATGCCCGGCTACTACGGCACGTTCCGCAGGAAAGACAAGGTCGCCATCTGGTGAGAATGATTGGAATCCATGCCCAGTCTCGGGATAACTATTGGGTTTAGAAGATGTGTATGGCGGAGATGTTCCTACCCGGTGAAAGGTTCGTTCTCCTAACTGGGCTAGAAACACCGACTAAAATCTCCAGCATTCCGCTATCTCTAAGAGTGGCTTGTACGAATATTCATTGCTTCAAGCTATGATTTGCTAAAAAAAGTCTTTTACTGGAACTAATTAAAAAAGAAACAAACAAAAATAACAGTAATGTATAATTTCCATAGAGACGATAAAATAATCTGAAAAACGTTTTCCTGAAAATTCGAAATAGAAGACGTAGGCAAAAACTATAATGTACGATAGAATGGGGACTGACAGCTTTAAGTTGCTTTTATTATCTTCAGTTATGACGAAAATTCGAAATAGAAGACTTAGGTAAAAACTATGATGTACGATAGAATGGGGACTGACAGCTTTAAGTTGCTTTTATTATCTTCAGTTGTGACGAAAATTCGAAATAGAAGACTTAGGCAAAAATTATGATGTACGATAGAATGGGGACTGACAGCTTTAAGTTGCTTTTATTATCTTCAGTTATGACGAAAATTCGAAATAGAAGACTTAGGCAAAAATTATGATGTACGATAGAATGGGGACTGACAGCTTTAAGTTGCTTTTATTATCTTCAGTTATGACGATTTCCTTACTAATGTCAGATCTCTACCCGACTTTCCATGCAGTGTACTTGCTAATGATTTAAAATATACTGCTAAAATTTTAACTCTTTCGCAGATGAAGCTGCACCAATTCTCGTGAAGTTAGAAATTTCAATTTAAAATCTTGTTATGTATGCATGATTTTTTTTTTAAAAGAAAAATTTTAATGTTACACACAATTCCATTCCAGGATAGGGAAAAACATCATTTTGAAAAGCTATTTCCAAATGGCTTGGAGAGAAATTAATTAAAAAACATATAAGAATAATCTAGGAATAAATTACAGAAAGCAAACGAGAAGAGATCTCTCGAGATAATCTCATTTGTTTTGTTGTTGAAAAACTGAAAATGGCTCTGAAATTAATTAAGACCGTCAGAATAATGTACATAAAAATAGCGTAAAGCTAAAGAGAAAGACGTCCCTGGAGAAAATCTCTTTCTTTTTTCATTTTCAGAAAATTTGAAAATAAAAAAACCGCAATGTGGCGGTGAGAGAAAAATTATTTTCAAGAATTATCTCCAAATGGTTCCCAAGTTAATTTTAAAATATCAGAATAATATAGAAAAAAAGAAGGAAAAGATCTTAAATGGAAATCTAATTTTCTGAGAAATTGATATTTACACACAACTTGGTGGTAGAAGAAAATAATATTTTCTAAGACTATCCTCATGTAGCCCAGAATACACAAAAATATTAGAATAATATACAAATACATTATAGAGAGCATATGGAAGAAATACCGATGGGAAATCTTAATTACTGCGAAAAATGTAAGGTAAATGATAAAAATTGTGCCACAGACCCAGCTGCAAAGACCGTGATTGCCAAAGGGTTCATCGATGTTTGTCAACGTTGTGGATATATGGAACGAACTGATAAGAGAAAGAAGAAGAAAAAAAGAGAGCCGTACTCAGTCGCCGGGGTGATGCGATTGACACGATGTTCAAGGTCGTCGGCCAACCCTTTCACCGCCGAGAACGCTCTTTTGGAAATGAATCGAGACGCAACAGTTGGCAGCATCTACACGTGAGAATAAATTTGCTGGCTTGAAAGCACAGTCGCTGAGACTGGCAAAAAAAATGCACTCCGGCTTAAGGTCACTCAGTCCCCGTTCAATGTTCTGACGGCACTTTTTTTTTTCCCTCTCGCCCCCAATTCTAATTTCTATGCAATTTCAAAAAGAAGCCGCCGCCATATTTCTTCTTAGTCTGACGATTGGAGGCGATCGCGGCAGCTCGCAGTTTAATTAGCTACCCGTGGAAAGAGTAACGAAAAAAAATGAAGATATTGATTCTACGACATTTATTGTTTGTTCTTATTTTTTAAAAAAAAAAAAGAGATTATTTTCGTATAAATATTTTAAAAGAAAAAAGATAACAGTGCGACCGTTGGCTTTAACGGTGTAAGGGAGGTAAGTTAGCCTAGCCGCTTACCCCTTCCGGGAGGAGGATTACTCTCCCGTTCCTCTCCGCTTTAATAAAAGGCCGGCGAATTGTCAATGCCAACGATGGTTTGACCTTATGACCCCTACCGGCAAGCGCCAATCGTGTTTTCATAGCCCTTGCAGTTATACCGGAGGGAGGGGGGGGGGGCGGCGGAGGGGGGAATTTCCTCGATTTTAGGGGAGGCGAGAAAAAGTAAACAAACAGAAACAAAAGAATCGACGCCAAAGTTTTTTCTCCCAGTCGGTTGAAAACAGCCGGGTGCTAGGTTATCTCCCTTGTACCGTTATTTCAATATCCATGTACAGATGTATATCGCGAATTCTTTTGGAAACAATTTTGAAAAAAAAAAAAAAAAAGCCGAAATTCATTCGCATGAAAAACGGACACCGTTGTCTGCGAGCATCTCCCAAGTTCTGTGGGCTATATAGGTCCATTTGAGCAACTACTCGAGTGACGCTCAGCTCCCACTCGAAGACTCCCGGCGTCTAGGCTCAGCGACTGAAGACAACCCCAGCTGAACCTGTCTCCATTTTTACTCTTTTATTTTCTTCTCCGTTTTTTCTTTCAGATATTAAATCGCTCTGGTTCGCGTTTGACACCGTCCGCGGTCTTTTCTCCCGCCTCCTCCCATCAGCAGCACACCTTCATGCGTGCACCCTGGAACTAAGTCTACCTCCCCGCCGTAGTTGTCCCGCGAAGCGCAGTTCGAAATGCCAGACCTCGTCCGAGTTTTTGTCAGTCCAAAATTTTGGCGATTCTTGCCAACAACGTTTCCCCTTACAGCTGACATCACCACAGCCAGACTTTAATACGAACATCATTTTGCACTAAATTCCTAACCCCGTCTTGCCACTCTAATCTTACCGACCCGCGGCATCTCGAAAGAATCTTCTAAATATCTCATCTTCCAGATGGTTCAGGTGCGAGGAATTTCCGCTAAGGTGGTGCTGTTGTACTACAAACTTTAATGGTGGAATCTACTTCTTCCACGTCGCACAGAATCTGTACTCGCTTGTTAGCAAAAGAAATGTGTCAATCTAATTTTGGTTTGTGTGCGCGAGGAAGAATGTTAGATACTAACTAACATTGGGACATCCTTCAAATGATAGATCAATGAAATATTTCTCTTGCATTTCCTTTGTATAACTGGGCTCGGTTTTGCTTGGTTTCACATGACCATGTCTTGCCTTCAGAACATTCACGATTTCTTGGAAAATATCCCCAATTCTTCTTTCTACATCTTTTCGCACAAAGTTGTTCAGTTCTCTGCAAGACTTACTCCCCCTTTTTGCCAAGTCTTAGGATCACGCACGAGATCATCCTTCATCCTCTATCACATCCGCCTACTATTATCCTTTTGTCCATGCAACATCACTGGTGTTTCCAGAACCATTCATGTCACCAACATCATGACATCCATATCTGGCAGCAAATTCCTTAGTACGAACGTACTTAGGTTTACTCATCCTTCCCCTCAACTGTCACTCCAGTCTTATCCGCGCTCAGCCACGTATGACATTCTGTACAGCCTCACAAACACACACGGATTCATAGTTGTGTTAACTGTGCCTTTTTCCACCTACAAATTAATCGTTCCACCCATGAATGCAACACCATACATCAAAGACACCTCGGAATGCCTTGCTTATCTACACAAAGAGTTGATCAGTTGTCCATTCTAGAAACGGCATAAGGAAATGTCTGAGCAATTAGTTTCCCAAAAGAAATCCATGGCAGCTAAGAACGCTATTAATTCACTGAGTTTTGATTGTAAGTTAGAAAAAATAGAGAGAGACCCATAAAAAATGGTCGAAAGCCAAAACAACTTGGACATTTAGAGAAATCAGCCACAGCAGATCTTGCTTGGTCATCGGAATCGTATAAAAGCGTAAATCGAGAGCATTATGGCCAAACGTTTAGCATCGATGGCAGAACAATCATAAGTTGACACGTAAGATATCAGGTAAAGGTTCCAGCAGAGACATTACACAAATAGAAAAGCAATCCTTTTGTTCTTTCGATTGCCATACACATCAGCCCGATCGATAGCGAATATCTTGCTTACGCTCGGTTTTCTTACAAACTGACAGAATTTCACGGGAACAGGAAGTTTAAGAACGAATCAAACATAATCAAAATTTTGGCACAAAATCTAATCTTTAGAGATTACACGAGATAAAGAGGTCGAGGAAGTATTAGTATTGGGTCACAGCCATGAACATCAATTACCCCTGAAGTCCAAAAGACGAGATACCGATCTATGCAAATATCGGCCCAAGTCGACTGAATAATTTGAAACAATCGATCTAAATGTTTGGGCCTTTCTATCTTAATACCTTTGTCTATACCAGTGGTTCTCAACGTGGGGCGTACGCCCCACAGGTGGGCAATTTGATTTTCAAGGTGGGCAATTGAGTACGAATGAAGAGGTCTGGGTCCAAATATATCACCACATGGGGGCATCAGGGTTTTAGAGGTGATTAGGTGGGGCATGGCCCATAAAAGGTTGAGAACCACTGGTCTATACCGTTCCATAAATTTTACCATTAGATTTAAATCAGGGTTTTGATGCGGCCACTATAGAACTGAGATTTTCTGATCTGAGAGATGCTGCTTGATGATAGCGGCCGAATGTTTCGGATCGTTGTCATGTTAGAACATCCAGATGAGGAGGAGGCAGTTCCTCGATTTTAGGGGAGGCGAGAAAAAGTAAACAAACAGAAACAAAAGAATCGACGCCAAAGTTTTTTCTCCCAGTCGGTTGAAAACAGCCGGGTGCTAGGTTATCTCCCTTGCACCGTTATTTCAATATCCATGTACAGATGTATATCGCGAATTCTTTTGGAAACAATTTTGGAAAAAAAAAAAAAAAAAAAGCCGAAATTCATTCGCATGAAAATCGGACACCGTTGTCTGCGTGCATCTCCCAAGTTCTGTGGGCTATATAGGTCGATTTGAGCAACTACTCGAGTGACGCTCAGCTCCCACTCGAAGACTCCCGGCGTCTAGGCTCAGCGACTGAAGACAACCCCAGCTGAACCTGTCTCCATTTTTACTCTTTTATTTTCTTCTCCGTTTTTTCTTTCAGATATTAAATCGCTCTGGTTCGCGTTTGACACCGTCCGCGGTCTTTTCTCCCGCCTCCTCCCATCAGCAGCACACCTTCATGCGTGCACCCTGGAACTAAGTCTACCTCCCCGCCGTAGTTGTCCCGCGAAGCGCAGTTCGAAATGCCAGACCTCGTCCGAGTTTTTGTCAGTCCAAAATTTTGGCGATTCCTGCCAACAACGTTTCCCCTTACAGCTGACATCACCACAGCCAGACTTTAATACGAACATCATTTTGCACTAAATTCCTAACCCCGTCTTGCCACTCTAATCTTACCGACCCGCGGCATCTCGAAAGAATCTTCTAAATATCTCATCTTCCAGATGGTTCAGGTGCGAGGAATTTCCGCTAAGGTGGTGCTGTTGTACTACAAACTTTAATGGTGGAATCTACTTCTTCCACGTCGCACAAAATCTGTATTCGCTTGTTAGCAAAAGAAATGTGTCAATCTAATTTTGGTTTGTGTGCGCGAGGAAGAATGTTAGATACTAACTAACATTGGGACATCCTTCAAATGATAGATCAATGAAATATTTCTCTTGCATTTCCTTTGTATAACTGGGCTCGGTTTTGCTTGGTTTCACATGACCATAGTCTTGCCTTCAGAACATTCACGATTTCTTGGAAAATACCCCCAATTCTTCTTTCTACATCTTTTCGCACAAAGTTGTTCAGTTCTCTGCAAGACTTACTCCCCCTTTTTGCCAAGTCTTTGGATCAGTCACGAGATCATCCTTCATCCTCTATCACATCCGCCACTATTATCCTTTTGTCCATGCAACATCACTGGTGTTTCCAGAACCATTCATGTCACCAACATCATGACATCCATATCTGGCAGCAAATTCCTTAGTACGAACGTACTTAGGTTTACTCATCCTTCCCCTCAACTGTCACTCCAGTCTTATCCGCGCTCAGCCACGTATGACATTCTGTACAGCCTCACAAACACACACGGATTCATAGTTGTGTTAACTGTGCCTTTTTCCACCTACAAATTAATCGTTCCACCCATGAATGCAACACCATACATCAAAGACACCTCGGAATGCCTTGCTTATCTACACAAAGAGTTGATCAGTTGTCCATTCTAGAAACGGCATAAGGAAATGTCTGAGCAATTAGTTTCCCAAAAGAAATCCATGGCAGCTAAGAACGCTATTAATTCACTGAGTTTTGAATGTAAGTTAGAAAAAAAAGAGAGACCCATAAAAAATGGTCGAAAGCCAAAACAACTTGGACATTTAGAGAAATCAGCCACAGCAGATCTTGCTTGGTCATCGGAATCGTATAAAAGCGTAAATCGAGAGCATTATGGCCAAACGTTTAGGATCGACGGCAGAACAATCATAAGTTGACACGTAAGATATCAGGTAAAGGTTCCAGCAGAGACATTACACAAATAGAAAAGCAATCCTTTTGTTCTTTCGATTGCCATACACATCAGCCCGATCGATAGCGAATATCTTGCTTACGCTCGGTTTTCTTACAAACTGACAGAATTTCACGGGAACAGGAAGTTTAAGAACGAATCAAACATAATCAAAATTTTGGCACAAAATCTAATCTTTAGAGATTACACGAGATAAAGAGGTCGAGGAAGTATTAGTATTGGGTCACAGCCATGAACATCAATTACCCCTGAAGTCCAAAAGACGAGATACCGACCTATGCAAATATCGGCCCAAGTCGACTGAATAATTTGAAACAATCGATCTAAATGTTTGGGCCTTTCTATCTTAATACCTTTGTCTATACCAGTGGTTCTCAACGTGGGGCGTACGCCCCACAGGTGGGCAATTCGATTTTTAAGGGGGGCAATTTGATTTTCAAGGTGGGCAATTGAGTACGAATGAAGAGGTCTGGGTCCAAATATATCACCACATGGGGGCATCAGGATTTTAGAGGTGATTAGGTGGGGCATGGCCCATAAAAGGTTGAGAACCACTGGTCTATACCGTTCCATAAATTTTACCATTAGATTTAAATCAGGGTTTTGATGCGGCCACTATAGAACTGAGATTTTCTGATCTGAGAGATGCTGCTTGATGATAGCGGCCGAATGTTTCGGATCGTTGTCATGTTAGAACATCCAGATGAGGAGGAGGCAGTTCCCCGGAATAATGGTCTCCAGGCAAACAAACCGATCCGTTAATCTCTGTATACCCGTCTCTTTTCGGGAGAAACAGTCCCATACCGTAACGTACCCACTCCCACCTTTGATCGCCAGTTTGATACATTTCGCCGAATTTGATCCAGACCTTTGGAACCCACATTTCCAGGGGTCCAACGAAGATGGTTCTTAGCGAACTGAAATCGGGGGCCCTTCCATTTTTCGAGAAAACGACGGGGATTCTTCCCAACAAGACGAAACCACTAAGCCAGTTCTCTCGCCAGGTGCCCGAGCCCGTTTGGAACAGACGCCTGAGCTTCCGTTCGGTCCTAGCATCAGTTTCTCGGACTCCGCCACTTCTTTGGCGCCCGATTCGTCCAGCTGATAACGAGTCGCCTTACTGGACTGGACCCTCTTGCCCAAGATACCCCACGAATAGAAACGGCTGACATCGGGTGTTCTCCAACTTTTGTCGGTCCCTGTATACACGGCCCGACGGCCAGTACTCCGCGTCTACGCCGCCAGGACGTGGGTGGATACCTTTAATTCAGACAAATACCCAAAAAAGTCTTGGCGGTTCACCGTAGGAAAAATGTAAAAATAAAGGGAGGTAATTCATAATAATGATGAATTTGTAAAGGAAGAATGAGAGCTGACTAGGAGTAGAAACGGAATCGGGATGTGGAAGGCAGGTGAGTAAAGTCAACAATAAAAAATAATTAGAAATAAGCATAATAATAATAATATAATAATAATAATAATAATAATAATAATAATAATAATAATAAATATATATAAAAGTAAAATCTAAAAGTGAAGGGGAATAACTTATATTAACGATAAGCGATTTGGAATTGTAAAGGAAAGACTAAAAAGTGTTTACTTGAAGAAAATTAAAATAGGACAAAAAATGTCTTATTTAGGCGCTAATAGATTAGGAAAATTTGTGGATATTTCTGTCAGAGATCACTTAACTCTATAAACAGTCATTGATTAGTCAAATTATCGAATAACGCCTGACTCCTGAGTGGTACCTTCACCAAAAAGTTAAGCAACAGGAAAAACAAAATATTTCCAAAAAATGGTTATAGTTTTATTCGCCAAATGTTCGGCGCAGACCCCAATTCATGCAGTGCTGCTCTATCAGAGGAATATGTGAATGAGTTTCAGTGGGAACATGAAGATGAGTCTTTTGGTGGAAGTGGAAATGGACCGGCTCTTTGTTTCTGAGAATTTAAAGGGCAAAAGTTAAGGAGCCTGGGTGAGCCCATGGCCCTAGTTTATTAGTTAGGGGAACAGTAGCAAACAAGCTAGTTATCTACCAACCTCCCACTAAGAGTGAAATGCTGGGGATGCTGCCAGAATGGGTTCGTCGTGTCATCGAAACCGAGCTGATCGACTCTGTAAAAAGGGTAAGTGCTGTACCTAGAACATCCCTATGATACCGATCAGGTGATGGCGGCCTTACGCAGTGCACCAAAAAAAGGTTTAATGCCAACCTAAGTAAATACTGTGAGGACAGCAGGGAAGAAAGATTAAACCAACCCATAGTGGGAATTCCCATAAACACAGGGACCGGGGTAAACAATTAGGGAAAGTTTCACAGCCACCACTCAAAACTGACTGACTGACAGTCTCTCTCTCCCCCCACAAAAAATTCTGGGAAAAACAATGTTAATTGACAGCCGGTAAATTCAATGAGACGTCTACATCAGAGGAACCCAGTCACCTCGCCATCTTTCTCCAACTGCAGGTTCAGAGTCTGCTGAACATACTCTGAACAAAATCAGGGGGAAAAGATTTTAAGCTTATAATGTGAGTAACATTATTAGTCTTCTACCGATATCAGTGTTTGCAAGGCAGCTAGAACTTTAAATGACTATTTGGAGGCATAAGAATGGAAGAAATGATTCGATTCGAGACTGTTTCAGCAATGTGGATGTTTTCTGTCAGCTAAGAATTACATTCCATCTTTGTAAGAAAGCTTGGCTTTGTTTTAGAGTTGTGGTAATGGTTCATATTTAGCTGGAAAAAGAAATTAAAATGATGGTTTACCAAATTTTGTTTTATGGGCTGGTCAAAGTAGTTCCATTGTCTGGAACACCATTTCAATGTGAAGTTATAATCAAGGCTTACCTGGATACGTTTAACCCAGAAGTGGAAAGTATACTGCTTCCAAGGACACTTTACTGATAGCCCTTGAAGACGTTAGAAAGGACCTTAGTTGATGAGGTCAGTAGAAAATACCAGAATTACCCTGCAAAACCAGACAAAAGGCCTACACTCAACAAATCCTGGACCTCCAACTGCTCTAAAAGAAGAAGAAACTGTGATCTTCCGACATTGCTTAGCTATTGTGGGCCGATTCCCTTGAAATAAGGGTGGTTGTGAAAAAGACTAACAAATAGCGAAGGACTGTACCCAACTTTCAGAACATTTCCAAAATGGACTGGTTTAAGTTCCATTAAACAACACACAAAAACACAAAAAAGATTTACTCGTCCATATTGGGTGCGTATAGTCGACCAAAATCTTCAAGACCAAATCAGTACCTGCTCTCTTACCACCTCCAAGAACTGCAAACTTCTCCAAGACAATGGATTATTTCCCACTGCTCTCAACGATATCTCTCAAAGCCGCTGCTATTTTTGTATTGCTGTCAGGGTGGACCACATCCTCCTATCGACCACCGCTAATTCATTTTGGTTCACTCCCTTTGTTATTATCAGTGGCTGCCAACCAGAAGCAGCCTTCAACTAGTTAAAACGTAGCCTATGCAATGATTCAAGTTTGCAAGCAGTGATACTAATATGCTCTGCTGTCTGGACAAAATGTTTGTTGATGCTGTGGCTCCACACGGGTAACCTTGAAGAGAAGGCAAGCATTTTGTTTGTGTAGTCGCAAGAACTGTTATGGATCGAGAATGCAGCCAATAGGACGAGGAAAAATACATGTCGTTATGGTCTCCACTTAAGACACTTTGAATGAAGTCTGGAATTTTCTCTCGGCATTCTAAAAGCAAGCAGTAATTTACCTTGACAACGGAGGCATGTGTGCGTTGAGAAATGATTTGAGCATACAATTTAGGTACCTTAACACATAAGGAAATATTCCAACCTCAGATCCTTGTTATTTGAATCTTGTGTTCTCATTGTCGTTATCTCAGAACTAATAATACTCAGCGGTTAAAGCAAGTGCTGCTTAGTGCAAAGCGTGCGGTTCAGTTGTTCGTGTGTAAAGCAATAGAACTACAAAAACCAAAAGCAAAATGGAGTAAGGTAGAAAATGGAATGAAGGAAGGTAGTAGTAGTACTCTACCACCACAGCCTCCTCAATGGATAAATGAGTCTAATAACACCACCTCTCATCTGGTTCAGATCAACAGCATTTATGTGAAGTCTGTTGATTGTTGCAAACAAAAATCAACACCCGAACATAAGATGCCTACTGCTAGAGGTGGCAAACAATCAAAGACTATATGCACGTGTTACAGGTGCAGCAGGCATTTATTAAGAAACACACATCAGCAGGATGTAATGATGTATAGGCAGATTTGGACTGACAACCATTAGTCTGAAAACCAAGAGTGACAGAACAGACGAAAAAGGCAATTTCAGAAATATTAGATTGCTTTTTTTTTGTTTTGTTCTCTCTTTCATTTTTAAGATGATTTTGTTTTAATCTGCTAATAAAGCTTCAAACTTAGCATCTTTCATGTGCTGAATCACTTTAATGTGGAAGAAAGACATTAGCACTTGTGGTTGACCATCTTGAAGGTGAAATCGATAGGAGCAATATCTGTAGACTTGTCAGTTAACAGACTTCATCACTGATGCATAAGAATACTGCCCCAGATTTGAAGCCCTCTACATTCTGAAATTACAGGAGTTTTCTTCCGTGGTCAGTTGGAAGTGACCCTGAAGTCATACAAAGCAAATCCTTCATCTATT
Organism: Nautilus pompilius; assembly: GCA_018389105.1. NCBI lineage: Eukaryota > Metazoa > Mollusca > Cephalopoda > Nautilida > Nautilidae > Nautilus > Nautilus pompilius. Next base: position 478,478 of record JACATO010000985.1, on the reverse strand, counting down.
AACCTTTCAAAAGCTCACTCACCTACATGGTTGACCTAAGCAACCATGACTGTGCATGCCATTTCTTGAGTGACTGAAAATGCTGTTTGCACACATAATAAGCTCAGCCTCTTGGTTCTGTCTGCAAAAATCTTAAGAAAATTACGCATAATGTAATGTTACCTTTTAATAGGGATTCTAGCAAGAAAGGATTCAGGTTACCTGGGTAAGACAGTATTTAGACTGAAGCGGGCAACAGATTTACCACCAAACTTGTAAAATGCCTTGAAACACCATTTGTATACTACAAAGATGGCAGCACATTCTTAAACAATGTGTGCGAGTGTCATCTCACCTGTTCACAAGGCAGAATTTTTACCCTTTTTGATCATTAAGCTTTGGGCAGCGTGGTCTAGTGGTCGACTGGACAGCTAGACTGAGGGCCCAAGTCTGAACGTTGGTTGGGACCAGCTAGTTTTGCGAGATTCCTCTCGCATCTGAAAAACGAAGAGTTCCAATAAGGCTTTCCCTGCTGAAGTCAGAAATGCCAGGCCCTTTGTGATGCGCCAGGTTATGGTCATTATATAGATTGGTGTACAACACATCATCATCAAGCTTTGAAAACTGCATTGTTTTCACATTGAATGATGTCGAGACATCGACATGCCAAGGGTCCAACTTCATGTAATGGGGAATAATTAAACAGTGAAGTATCTTATCTGCCAGGTGGTAAAAGCAATACTTGTTCCCATGACATTCTCTCTATTATGTTATCCTCTAATCTTACATTAAACCGGTTTTAATCCTATATCAGGCATACTGTAGTATGTAGCAGGCCTGCTAGATGTGATGTGTGGGCATTCATTTTCTACCACTTCTAATCAGGAGTTCTGGTACTAGTCTCAAAAATCCCTTTTGGCTCAGAAAAGGATCTAGAGTTAACTATTAACCAATGTGCAGATCAGTGCATTTTAGCTGCAATGGAATGTTGGAAAGAATTAAGTAGGAGTATCAAACAGAAAAGTATAGTAGTTCTGGTTCTGTTAAATGAGTCAGTCCTTGGTTCATCTATATTGCAAATATCAAACCACTTATTTGAGAAAGAATATTTTCTTGGAGTTCAGCAAAGATTCACTAGAATTTATTTCAAACACTGACGCCTGGAAACAGTGTACGGTTAAAAATATTAGGCATACCAACTTTTCAGATGTTTAACCCTCCCAGTGCTGAGATTCTGGCTAGATCTACTGCGTTTTGGGTAATTAAGTTTGTATAAAAGATCAAGCATGCTGTCAGGATTGTTATTTCTCATTGTTCTGATCACCCTAAACTAGTAAGTCTGAATATCATAGGATTAAAAAATACACTTTGCAGTTTTTCATCTTGGCAGTAACCATTGTTGGTCAGGTCAGATAGATCAGAAATATAAGAGGGTGGTTAAAAGAAGGGCCTAATAAAGAATATCAAAATAATTAGGGATTATAAATGAGAGCAGGAACAAATCCTTTCAACTATCTACATTCAGTAAAACTAGGGGATCATAACTAAAAATTAGTTAAGATTCCAACCCAGTTAAATATCTGAAAGTGTGTTTTTTTAGCAATAGAATTATCAATATCTGACATAAATGCAGCGAAAACTAGTTGGAGGTAACAGCATTAACTAATTTAAGGATTGTGTGATTGTATTGACGGCCTTTTCTTTCTCCTTGTTGCCTTTGTATAATCTATGACGGCTTCCCATCACCTTGTAGCTAATCCAAACAGGCCTCACACCATGTATTGGAGATACTTGCTTCTAACAGACCCACCTACCTGCCTTCTGGTCAAAATTCCAAAATGAAGGCAGGTTAAGATAACTGAAAATGATGTTTTGCAGAAAGTAAGACTTGTGTTTCATAAATAGTCACCACAAACTTAATCCAAACTCTAAAAGGCAGAAGAATTTTTTTTAAATTGAAAAAAAAAATCAATATTTATTTTATTTATTCATTTATTTGCAGTTGAAGCGTACAATATACATGTTTGGTAAAATGCCCAGGTACTAATATAGTTCTTTGTAAATGTTCTCGGGAAAATACAATTCCCATCTGGTGGCTTCCATTCATGTTAAATATAAGTGGTTATAATATATTCCATTCAAAATATTTTAAAACAGAGACCAGTCTGATTCATGGATTACAGAAAAGATGGATGCTAAAGACAAGATAATAAAGAAATTTGGCTGAGATTCCAAGCAGTCGTCTTAACAAGTGTAAACTGAGTTCCAACATTAACTGAAAACAGTATGGATGTACAGTACTACCATTTATGATTCGGTCACAATGCTCATCAAATATTTTCTAATTGATGCTTAAGAAGTAGCCTTCTTTAAGCTCTTCTGAATTAAGAGAACTGATGCGGATGCAATGAGTGACCTTGTTTGTCGTCTTCTCTAAAAAAAAGTTATGGCAATGCCCTTTCATGTGTTTAGCTTAGAAGTAAATTATTAATGGTTTTCAATGTTTTTTCAGACTTTAACAAAATTCTTCTTATGCAGGTGAGATTCCTAGGACCACAGTCTGTAAAATCCTAGGCATATCGTAAAGCAGGAGAGAACTGTGCCTAAAAAAGAGAGAGGAGAAATGAAAAAAAGATAAGTCATCATACGACAATTCTCTATGTTTGGCCAGTTTATTCTTCCCTAAATATGTGTAAGGGGCATTTTAATTTGATACTCAACAACTAATAACAAAAATGGGTTCTTGGCACAGAAGAAAATGAAAAATCTGATCACTAATACAGATCTGCAATAAAACCCTGCAAACAACTCTACTGGTATGAATTAGTCTCTCCCACATCAGCATCACTTCCTAAAGCAGCAGGGTTGATGCTAACTGCTAAAAAAGTAAACCTGCTTGGCTGACAAATGTTAAAGGTCACGTTTCATGTCTGAGAATTTTTCAAAGAAAACTGGAATACTCACCTCCCGCATATTTAAGTACGTCATTTCTGTTCCGTTCAAACATTGTCCTTAGATTAGCCACTTCTGTGTCAATCCGGTTATGTAGCGCAGAGAGCTTCTTCTCGTTTTCAGCAAACTGAAAAAGAAAGATTACACTAAAAGCAAGCATTGCAACCAGTGTACACAGAACCTAACTGACACAGCTAAAGCAAACACTAATAATTAAATTAGGTACCTTAACACATAAGGAAATATTCCAACCTCAACCTTTTATAAAAGTAAAGTTTCCATATTCAAACAACTTGTTTCTATGGCTGCTGACATAAACACGTATACTTACATTCTCTTTAGAATGACCACGTTCCAGGTTGATGTCCAGGGTGATTAGCCCTTTCAATTTGCTGATCTCTTCGTTGAGCCTCTCTTTTAAGAGAACGATATCTCGAGTTTGTTTCTGAAACATAAGTCAGTCAGTTTTCCATTTTGTATAAACTAAGAATGGATAATAATTTTTAAAAAAGCATATGCTGCTGCCACCTGCCTATAAACTGAGAATTACTCTACTTTTCTTTTTAAGTAACAGCATTTGGTCACCAGTACTGAATAAGTTAATATTTGTCTAGTATTTCACATAACCACTTTTCCTTGAACATGCACAGGTGTTCAAGAGTAAACTGATCAGATAGTGAAAGATATTTGAGACTGAGGCAAAAGATGTGCTTTTGGTTTGTCACAATGATTCTAATTTCTCTTTGTCGTCACTAACTTATTAAACATCTCTCAACAACTTAACCAAAAATAACATTCCATCCTTTCTTAATAAAGGTTTTTTCATAGGTAAGTTTTCAAAGTTGCCAATTCTGATAATGGTTACAGCTAAAGGAAGCTGTTCCTACAGGTAGGTTTTACATTTTCATAAAACTTCCAAGCACAAAAGCATAGAACAAATTCTACATGAGCGGCACCAGTGCAAAATACCTGTACCATTCTGCAGTTCCTTCTGTTATCCTGAAGCTTGCTCATGTGCAGCCATCAGAAGGTGCAGTTTCAGTTTATGCCTTGCAATTACCTGGAAGCATGCAACACAAAATCTGCCCTTACTTCTGTCTCATTCCTCAAGGCGGAGAACTCGCTTTTCTCTAGGATGATCATGTCTTTCTTCACAGCAGTTATTGCTGCCATCAGTTGTTGCATCATTATCTCCTGCTCAGAAAAATATCAAATAAATAAATTAATAAAAATGGAACAATTTCAAAACTGCAGGACAAAAGAATCAAGAAAAGATAACCCAGTAATTTCATAAACACTTTATAAAAGACCAGTTTAGTTTTCGCGTGTATTATTATTATTTAGGAATCAGCTTCAATACTAAACTTAGTATGTAGAACTTATCCACATGTAAATAACAACTGAGTAAATAGTCTCAAACTTTGGAGATTGCCAGCCTGTGTTTTCGAGTTCTTTTGAAGTGAGAGTTAAAACAGCGGAAACAACAGAACACACAAACAAACATTATTCTGGGACAATGATGATGCACAACCAAATGACAAGAATAGATCAATCTGGTGAAATATTGGATCTTGGAGGTAGCTACTCTGTATGTCCTTGCTGTGGCATGTAGGTTATATGAGACTCACAATAAAAACACCTTCACGGCTTGCACTGCGAGTGAATTTTGCCAAAACCGCTAAAAGGTACAAAATCAATTTATCTGCGGTAAACAATAATAGCAAAATCATTTCAGACATTTCCATGTGGCATTCTGTGATAACTTTGTATCAGGGCATGCCCATGAGAAATGCTCAACATCTGGAAACTGTTACTTCAGTTTGTAATAGTAAATCTTAAAGAAACAAAGCATTTTTTTTAAAAGTTTTACTATGGTATTTATTTGTAATTTGCCTTTAGATGAAAAATAAAGCTTATTTTTTGAAAATCGAGAGATTTCAATCAATTTGGAATTGTATAATGCAGTGGTTCCCAACCAATGGGTCACGGAACACTGTAAGTTTCAGTTTTTTTCGTATGACTGAGTCAAGGAACTGTTCATGAGTATCTGTTTAGTGTATATGTACCGTACTTGCCGGCTTATAAGACACACTTTCTTCCGGAAAAAAGTATACAAAAATTAGCCTGCGTCCAATACGCCGGTATCACTGATAGGAGGTTGAGTGCCAAAGGTGTAGAGCTTGTCTCCCACTGCAGGCACTCCCTGTTGCACCAGAGACCTCTGCTGTAACACACTTGCATCACTGCCCCCCTGCGGCTTCCTGTCGCTCTGTCACCCTCATAGAAACATGGACAATACACACTTGCGACAAAGGCCGGAACTCGAACTGCTACCACAGTAAGACTGACGCAATCGAGCCGCGCTCCCATTGGCTAACACCAATGGGGCCTGCAGCTAAAAGACTCGGACCACGACCCCTGGGGCAGAGCACGCTACAAGGACTGGACTGTGACTTCGGGCGGACACACACTAGCCAGCTCGATTTTAGGCAAACTCAGGCACCAAACACGACACAGTTGTTCTGACCAGAGGTAGAGTTCACTGATACCAGTAGATTTCTGTTTAGCTGTTGTGAATTTACTATATGTGCAGATGTTGTTCCCCAAAAAATCACTAGATTTTGAGAAAGAAAGATGTGTTGAAGGATGAGTGTAAAATGCTTTTTCCTAGTGAATTTCTCTCAAAACTGTCAATACGAGGTCTGTCGAAAAAGTATCTGATCTTAGGCTTGGAAAAAAAAATTATGTACTTGGTGGGGTTCAATTGCTAATCCCCTTCAAAGTAGGCCCCTTGTGCCTCCACACACTTAGCCCAGTGATCCTTCCACTGTTCGAAGCATGTCTGGAATGCTTATTCCGGATGGCTCTCAGCTTCACTGTCGCATTCCGCATGATGTCCTCTTGGCTCTCAAAGCGGGAGCCTTTCAGGGGCATGTTCATTTTTGGGAACAACCAGAAGTCAGAAGGAGCCATGTCTGGAGAGTAAGGAGCCTGGCGAATGAGCGAAATGCTTTTCTTTGCCAAGAAACCTTGGATCAGCTGTGATGAATGAGCCGGGGCGTTGTCATGATGCAGCTTCCAGTTTTGCGAAGTCCACAGATCCGGTCTCTTGCACCGAACTGCATCACGAAGACGTTGGAAGACTTCCTGATAGTACTCCTTTGTAACCGTTTGTCCTTCTGGTGCATATTCGTGATGCACAACGCCTTGGTAGTTGAAGAAAACAATCAGCATCACCTTGATTTTGCTCCGGACCTGACGTGCTTTTTTGGGCCTTGGCGGCGTTGGATGCTTCCACTGTGGTGACTGAGCTTTGGTTACAGGATCGTACCCATACACCCACATCTCATCTCCAGTTATCACGGTATTCTGGAACTCAGGATCCCTGTTGGCAGTATCCAGCAGGTCCTGCACAACCTCAAGATGAAGTTGTTGTTGTTCCTGAGAAAGCAGTTTGGGCACAAATTTCACTGCCACTCTGCACAAGCCCAAATCCTCCTTTATAATTGCATGTGCAGAATCTTTACTGATCCCAACCTCGTCACCAATTTCCCGCACCGTCAAACGACGATCCTCCATTATCAAGGTCTGCACTTTCTCAATAACAACTGCATTGCAGCTTGCTGACGGCCTCCCGGAACACTGGTCACTCTCCCCCGATGTGTGGCCATTTTTGAATCTGTTGTACCATTCTTTTATTCGGGTAACACCCATGGCACTGTCACCAAAAGCCTGTTGAATTTTGTGAACTGTTTCCGCTTGGGTATCTCCAAGCTTTTAGCAAAATTTGATGCAAGATCGTTGCTCCACACGTTCCGTCATCACGGGCGAATGAAAATGTGACGAGTAAGTAGTACAGCACCTCACACGCTGGCTGCCTGACGGCGACTGACACATCCAGCAAGCCCGCCAAAAACCACGCATGCGCACGAAGGCATGCGGCTCCACTATGCACACATTTGCCTCCCTAACATCATTACTTCACACGGGAAAAAAAAATAAAGTCGGATACTTTTTTCGACAGACCTCGTACATTCAAATAAAACTCTGATTTATGTGATTTTTTTTTGCTAAATTTATTCTTTGATTTTTTTTTTTTTTTTTGAATTATGGAAGTGTGGCAGGGGGTCAGGGGTCTTTCGAGTATTAGAAAAAGGTCCACGAGTCTGAAAAGGTTGGGAACCACTGGATTAATGGGTCATCTTATTACCGTGCAGAATAAACAAGAGGTTAGATTTCTCACAAAAGGTGATTATATTTTGATACATTATTTCAGGGATAGATATAAAATAAGAAGTCAGGAAGGCAGAACATTTTTAAAACTTATACAAATCACCTTTTTGGAAAAATAAGAAAGCATTTCCAGTCTCTTTATAAAAACATTGTGCCAGGTTGGTAAAATAACCCGGACAGATATAGTGAGATCAACGAGTTATCAAGAGCGCTTCTTATGCAGCCAACACTTACAGCTCCCTTAAAGTCTTATGTATAAAGAATACAAATTAAAAAAAAAAAAAAAAGTTCAATTAGGCTGTGGACCAGATCAGGAAACTGAAACCTCCTTAGTCTTTCTCCACAACTGAGATTTTACATATCATTAACATCCAGTTAAATCTCTTTGAAGCCCTTCTCACATTATCTGAGAGATCCAAGCTTGAACAGCATACTACATAAGGATCTAACTTACGGCTGATGTTTTACTATTGATGGTGTGACTTAACCAAACTGCTTGGTTTTAAGATGCTTTTACAGTATTATCTATCCATCAAAAGTCCCCATTCCCTCCCGCAGTGTGTTTTCCCAAGTTAGGACTTTTGCCCTGTCAAGATAGCAAAATGATTGCTGAAGCTGCAGGACTGATGTAACACGTGCAAATAAATGTTACTAAGAAAAAAGAGAGGGGAGATAAGGTCAAAATTTAAAGTAGCCACACACACACACAGTATTATGATCAAAACTATTTTAGCACATTACCTCCATCTGACAGCACGAAAGAGTGTGAGAGCTAAGCTTGAGAATTTGCTCCAGGTTGCTGGATGGAATGTTTTGAATGAAGAATTACCTGCTGCGGTTTTGTAACCATGGTTTTACCCTGGTAGTCCAGTGTATTGTTGACTATTTTGATAAGAGCTTCCATAATTCCCTCAGCTTGTTCCAGACTAAAGCCTAAAACAAGTGTAACATTAGAAAAAATAAGTGAATAAAATATTTGAAACATGAAGTACTAAGATTTAAATTAAAGCAGCAGAGGTATCTCTAGATGCTTTTAATGAAAAAAACAAAATAGAAAATATTTTGCAGAGCTGATTTCATCTAAAAATTTTGTCTGACAAAGGTTAGGATGTTATTGTGCATATTGTCTCTGGTTTGTTCAAATTTAAATGCTTCCTCACAGGGGACCACTGATATCTGAAGTCTGATAATACATAGATTTAATCTGATAATTTTAGTAATAACTAAAATAGCATTAATTTCAAGAGAATTGCATGAACATGAGGTTTACATATCTGGTTTGTGCTGCAGCTCTCCAGGCAAGAAGACTGAAAACTGTGTAAAAAGTCATAGTCGAGAGAGATGAAGAACTTATGGCGTTTGTATGGGTTCTGATGTTGCTACTTCTTTCTGTTCTCACCTTGAAAGAGCTCCAAAGCATGAAAATATTAAATTACTTATTTCTTATAGCCATTTGATAATTTGTGGTAGTAATTTTAGCATTCAAACAGAATCATAAATAGTGGTTATATACAATAGAAGTTTGTTGACTTAATTGGTCTTCTAATATCAGCATAAAATAATGTATAAAACTGAAACCTAGCACATAACACTAAATTGTGTGTAGTCAGTTTGGGAGTTTGGTAAAAGTGAGATTTAGAAAAAATTTTTACTGATTCTGACAAACAATGAGTGTTGAGATGTATAACATTTGCTGACCAACTCAACAATTCTTTAATCGAATTTAGGAATCATGGACTTAAAAATATCAACAATAAAAAAAAAGGTTACAATTCTTGCTTTTCATCAACAAGCTTAATTCACCGTCAGTTTTTACCTCCCTTATGCCACCCTGGCCTGGATGATCTGTTTAGTGTGCGTGTTCAACTGTCTCTATATTTGGTCATCACATTCTTAATACAAAACACTGACCTGGATTTGTCATTACAAAGGGTCATATTAATTAGTGAGGTAGTCAATGAGCATGCAGGTGGTATAGTGTGTTTTAAAATGTTCCAATGGTACAGTGATAACCAAATTGTTGAACCTTGTTTTTAAATGAAATAGTCTTCCCTTGTCAACCACGGGTTTACTTAACCAGGGTAATCGGGGTTTACATGTTGTGTTCCAGCTTCTGCCACTACACTGTAGGCTCTTCAAACCCAGGCTGACACCAGGGTCGCCTTTTGATAATTTTCATCACCAAATGCAAGGAAATCTGGTAATGAAAAATCTGTGACAATGACAAATATGGCGGCTTGCTAATGGCGATGATATCAGGTCATTACAAATGTTTGGTCGGTTTTTTATATGATGTTAAGTTGAGCTTCTTTTCTTGCATGCTTGTGAAGGTGAATGTAGACAAGTTATACATCGCTTTATAGCCTGTGCTTTGGCATACACTATGCAAAATCCACCTTTTTAAAAATCATCAAGTGGATATTTGTCTCAGGGTTCTGAGCGAAGCTTGGATAGAAAAGTTTTTTGTGCCATTTTGCTTCACGAGTCCAAACCGGGCCACGAAGTGAGCGAGGCGACTCGTGACATTAAGCCAGCATGGGGCGAGGACACAGCAAATGAGCGCACAGTACAATGATGGTTTGAAAGTTTCGCTCAGGTGTGAGTTTCGGAGATAAAGAACATAGCGGACGTCCTTCCAGCTGCGACGACGACAATGACCATCTGAAAGCCTCAGCTGAAGCCGATCCGAGGAAAACACAGAGAAATTGCTGGAGATCTTGACTTTAAGCACTGCAACTGTTTCCCGGCATCTTGACACAATCGGCCAGGTGAAAAGGCTTGACAAGTGGGTGCCTCACGGGTTGAATGAACAACAATGGAGATCTGCCCTTCACTTGTCATAAGAAACAAAAACGGCCCATTTCTTGACCGAATTATTACGTGATGAAAAGGGATCCATTACAACAATCACAAATAATCAGCACAGTGGCTCCACAGAGACAAGGCACCTAACTGTATTCCGAAACCAAGCTTCCATCCAAAGAAGGTCATGGTCACTGTCTGGTGGACTGCAACCGGTGTCATTCACTATAACTTCTAGCAACCTGGCAAATTGATCACAGTTGAAAGGTACTGTCGAGAATTAAACGTTGTCCATCAGAAACTCTCCCAACGACTGCCGGCATTGGTGAATCGAAGAGGCCCAATCCTGCTCCACGACGATGCTCGTCCTCATGTTGCAAAAGTGACTCTTCAGAAACGGAACACGTCGGGGTACGAAGTTCTCTCTCACCCGGTCTATTCACCAGACCTTTCTCCCACAGTATACCCCCCCAATTTTTAAACACCTTGACAGTTTCCTCTGTATGAAATCCTTCTCAAACCAAGCAGCAATTGAAACTGCCTTCCAACAGTTTATCAACTCCAGAAATCCAGATTTTTATCAAAATGGTATAAATGCACCTGTAACTTGTTGGCAGAAGTGTATTGATTGTAATGAAACTGACTTTGGTTAATAAACTTCATGTTCAGCAATGATATGATGTCTCATTGTTGCAGTAAAATAACGACAAAATGTTTGTAACAACCTAATATAATAAAATCTAGTGGAGAGGATGAGGACAATGAGAAGCTACGTCCAAAACTCACTCATGCCACCCTTAGCAACATCATGCTAGCAGCCAAAACATGGGTGTTTCATGCTGACCCCTTAATAGAAAGAAGCCTGAAGAGAGGGCTGGAGAACCTAATGTTGCATTATAGGAAGCTTCAGAAAGACCCCCAAAAGTTGCAGCAGTCATCAATCCTGAGATACTTCAACTGTCCCTCCACCTCAACCTTCCACCAGGTGGTGTGTCCTTTCGTCCCATGTCAATTTTCATTTTTGAGGATAAGGACAGCTCTCTCCACCAGCAGTGTCACCAACCAGGCCCTCCTCTCCCAAGATCAAAATCATGATATTAAGGGTAAACAAAAGTATTTTTGTTCACTATATTTTTAATATTAAAGGTAAATTTTAAAGTTAATACTATTTCTGTATTCTGCATTATATGGTTATTGAGTGAAATAAGCCGTGTAGAGTACCCAGAGAGTTGTGTAACTGTGGCCATGGGAGGTAACTCCCATTTCCCCATAAGCCTTTAAGTCTTGCTGGGGGTTTTTTAAGAACATAGCTACACTGAGCGTTGCCTCACAATGTGAAAATGTCTGCGTACCATAATTGAGCCAGTTAACATAGGGTCCCTTAACCAAGCATTCATACTGTAGTCATTTCTTGTAGAGATGCCGCTATAGATTTTTAAATGCAACAAATACTGTTCTAACAAAAGAAATACATTAATAGTAAATCAGAAATAAAAAAACAAAAGCTCAACCAATGCATTATTCATGATATAATAGCGCCCTTTCTCTTAGAACAAACCAAGCAAGCAGTCAGTTACCCCTGGCTTCAAGCTCTTTAATGACAGCGTGTGTGTCGCAGTAGATAGTGAACCTTGTGTTGGCTGGGTCAACATTCCTCGCCTGATAGCACGTGCGCCGGAAAAGTCCTAAAAGACAAAAATCCACGACATTATAGGTTCTCTTAGTACTTGCTAACAAAAGTGGATCAGGTACAAATAGCCCCACTTCAGATTTACTCCTTGTTACCTAACCGAATGCATCACACAACCATCCCATTGAATCTTTCTTTAGATGCAATCTTATCTTTAAGCAAAAGATTTCAGTTAGTTTTTATCCAGCCATAATACTCTGTACCACTGTTGAAATGTATACAGGGAACCCTCAGGTTACGAACAATTGGGCTTTGGTATTTTCGACTTTATTCTAGAGAGCTGAGAAGAGTGATGAGTGAGTGCAGCTGGGTTACTAACGTGCATTGGTAGATCCATTTTGTTGGTGGTGCCACCGTCAACAGGAGCTGACCAACGAGGACCTGATCGAGCTGGAAGAGCAGAAGAGGGTCCAAGAGTTAATATCTGAAGCTGAGGAAGACACGACACCACACCATCCAAACAATTCTCTATGAAGTGAATAGTTGCTGCCTTCAGAAAAACTGAAGAGGCAATGGCCGAATTTTACAGCATGGACACCAATTGGTCCAGGCTTTCCAAAGTCAACAGGGCTGTCCACAACAACCTTGTCTGCTATAAAGAAATCTTGGAGGAGAGGAAGAGAACATTTGTTCAGATAAGAATTGAAAATTATTTTTAATCACCTCCTACTACCAAGTCATCTCCTCCAGCAGCTCCAGATAGTACACCTTGAGCTCCTGGAATGTCACCTACAAGATGTCCTGCTATGACACCTCAATCTTCCCCTGCAAAGTCTTCATCCACTCTGTAATTACCCATCACTCTGTACAAGAAGAAATAATAGTTCCTGTGTGTGCAGCAGTAACAGGATCCAAGGTAGAGTACTAAATGATGTTGTACAATACATTTACTTGTCATTTATATAATTTTCTCCTGAAAATACCTCAAAAGAAGAACCTTAGGGGTCTGATGGAACCTTTCCCTCCATTTTAGTTATTTCTTATGGAGAAATTCAATATGGGTTTTGAGCAATTGGCTTATGAACACATTTTCTGGTCCCAGTCTTGCTCGTTGACCGAGGATTCCCTGTACTCCTGATTCCAAATTAAACTTTTTTTATTTCCTCGCCTAAGATGGGACTTGTAAGCAGTTACTGAACCAACCAAACTAACATCCTCTTTGATGGTCATCTTGAAGATGGAGCTTCAAGCAGTAGAAATGTGGTCAGCTGATAATTGCATACTGATAAAGAGAACATTTGCTTAAGACTTTCCAATAATTGCCACGTTATTTACTGTTTTTTGTAGAATGTATTTGTGGATGCTTTCCTGGCAAGCACTCTGCCTACTCCAGATGACCAGCTATTTGTAATTTATTGTACTGGAGCAGTTTCAGCTGGTAAAGAACTAACAAACAAGAAAAAGGTTTGCTCTGCTATAAAATCCATGTACATCTTAGTCCTCTGTTCTTCAAAAGAACAGCTGAAAAGATATCCTAATCACTATTCAAATTTCAGCTGTGATCCGAGGTCCAACAGGCTTACTATAACCTATATTGTCTTATATGTTTTCTAGCAGTCATGATACATGTGCACTAATAAAATAATTATAAAGGAAATATTATTATACTAGTTCAGATAGCTGAAAGTGGAAAGAGAAAGGGGGAATTGGATGGCACTGAAATAATGAACTAGAGCAACAAAAAAAAGACAAAAAGAGGCTGTTGCACCAACTTCAGCCATCCTAACAAAACTTTTCTGATGAGAGGTGAGATGAAACTCAGGTAGAATGAGCTATTACAGAGGGAGGATCAGAAAACATGTCACTGGCTGGACACCAAACACATCCCAGTACCAAACTATAGTTATTACCATTGTGCTACACACTACACCAACCATGCCTTCTTTAAGACATATGTACATATACACATCATAGATCTCTATTCGTGATTACAAACAGGAACAAGTAAAGAATCCAAGACATTTGAGCTCTAAGAAAATAGTACTTCTCTAAGAAGTGACTTGCAGCTAAGAGAGTGAAATAACACATGGTAACCGTAACACAGTGAACAATGGAAAAAAAACCAAAAATAAAACACAAGAATTGTTGTTGATACTTTGTTTACTTCCTGTTTTCAGACCTTTTGCTAACAATATAGTTTTTACTGATCCAATAAATACGAGTAGTCAGTCAGCTTCCTTTTGTTATTACACAGTGATCTAAGTATGGCACAATGAAAGCTTACCTTAGCACGTGTAAATCTGATTCTCCATTTTAGCCAGGTGAGGAAAATGCAAGAAAATATCTTGGAAAAAAAGAAAAGGAAAAGAAAAACTGAGACTAGCTGCCAAACTTCAGCTTAGCAATTGTCAGATAGGATTTGAATAATAAACATGATATACAGATGGCATCTTCTAAGTAAAATAACAGATTATTAATAATTGCATTTCTCAGTTATGAAAGATTTTTAAAAGAAAAAATAGAGATGTTAATCATTGATACAGGACACTTGAAGAAGTGTTAAAATCATACACTATAATCTCTAGGCACAGTAAGGGTCAAAGGAAAATTCTGATAGTTTTAAGGTGAAATTTGGTGTAAGCCAAGAATGCACACCCTTCATCACATGCATTGGTACCATATGAGCTAGCCAATCTATTACTAGATATTTTCAGCAAGTACCAAAACTATGAAATACAGCAAAAAATTGCAATGTAACACACTGAAGTGGAACACACAATGTGGGCAACATGACTAGAAGATAAGTATAGAGAAATCTGAAGTTCTGTCATCAGCTAAGAATGATATGAACTGAAGATAACGCTCAATCATTCTCAAGCAGCCAAATTCAGATATATACAATCTCATGAAAATTAATGTGAACACATTCAAATTTGTTGTTGAAATGGCATTTATTCAATAATACTCAGTCTTCCAAGAGTTAGTACAAAATATGGCTGCCTTTTAACACGTTCTGGCATGGAGTCCACCAAACATTCATATATACTTTTAATTTCAGGGCACCAAAACCAGACTTGACTGATGGCAGTAGTACAATTTAATTTTCTCAGCCTCACTTTCTCCCATTGATTCTAGCCAAATGAGGAACCTCTATAGGACGCAGACGTACTTCATGCCTTCCACTAGAATGAGCGAACCAGCCCCAAAGCGTCTTCTTATTTGGGTGTTTCACACACTGATTGTTATGAGCAGCAATGGGTCTTCTAGCTGGCTTGATGGGCGTACTGCTTCACTGGACCTGGGAACTGCACTTCAAAACTATCTGTCAAGAAACAGCGTAGGTCTGACACCAATGTGTAACAATTATGCCTCCCCCCATCTCTCTCTGGCCTTAATATCCATATCCAAAAGTAAGAAAATAACATAGTTTCGAAGAAATAAAGAGTTGTTTAAAGTCAAGAGCTTGTAGCCAGACTAACGTATACTGCAATTTCGAGAAAATGATGCAATCGCACCACATTATGATGCATTGACCGGGGTGTTCACATTAATTTGCAGAAAGCTATAGGTTTACTGTAAGAAGAAGAAGAAGAATGAGGGGGGGGAGAGCAAAAAATGCCAGGAAAATATCGAATGCAGCAAGGAGTGTAATGTCCTTGGTCACTGTTCGCACAAGCCACGGCTCTATTCTACGTACCAAGTGAAAATCAGCACGGAACAGCATCCAATCCCCGTGCCAACTAAGGGACATCTATAAGAATGAGCTTGAGGCGGAGAGAACCCTTAGTGGAGTCCGAAAGAGGCAGGGGGTTAGAAAATGTATAGTTACAGTAGATCTCCTCGGCCACCAACACAGCTAATCAGTTGGTGCTGTTGTCCTGACCACAGAATCGCTCCGACTCCGATTCACCAGGCCTCACGAGTTCAACAAGCCCCGACTCGAGGCAGCTTAGTGTACACCCCCTCCCCCCACCATTACGACTAAATGGAAGATTTCGAAGTAAAACTGGATTCAAGAACTTTTCGTGTCACAGAGCTCGGACTTGAGTACAAGGTTCCCACCAGTAACAAACTCACAGCCACCGCAAACACACAAAGCCCCCCCCTCCATTCGACACACGGAGTTAAATTAATATTATGCGCTAAAACTAGGTGCAGGCATGGTGCAGGTTATTATTAATAATAATATTAATAATAATAATATTAATAATAATAATAATAATAATAAAATAATAATAATAATAATAATAATAATAATAATAAATGAGTATCGTTTTCACTCCGACAGAGAGAACAGCAGCAGCAAGTCCGTTTCTACCTACTACAGCCATGGACAGAAATGGATTTTTCTTACTTAATCCCGATGGCCGATCTCTCCGGAAGTTTTTAAGCTCCTTCAGGATGGGAGAAGCAGCGCGTACGGCTGTCATCCTCACGCAGCCCGCCATCGCCATCGCCGACCCAGCCACCCAACAAGCACGTGTGTGTCGGGGCGGCGGAGCTCTCCGGGCTCCGGAGTCGCGAAACGCTCCGCGGCAGCCGATTGGTCAGTTCATCCGGCTTGCAGCATATTCAAACTTGTCCAGACGGATCCCCGCGATCGTTTCCTGCTGTCGCCCCTTAATTTCCTCGTCCGGAGTAAGATTTTCTCCCGCAGCTCTCGCCTGGAAAAGGGAGGGAGGGGAAGGAAAGAGAGAGAGAGAGAGAGAGACATGGCTTCCCAGAACATGGACCCGGCTGCTTCCAACTCGCGGAGGAAAGGGTCGGACAGCCTTTCGGCGACGGCGAAGGATAATCATTCCGTGAGCAAGAGGTGAGTGGGGAAGGAGGACCCCTCCTCTCCCTAACCCTGCCCTCCAGGGACTGAGAGTCGGATATCGCGGCTCCTCGTCGCCTTCTAACGTCCGCCGTTTTGAACATTTGAGCCCGGAGACTTAATAGGTGAAAGGGAACGCTGCTCCAGTCGGTCCTCGGGGGTCTGACAGGGGCCTGCTGGAAGCCTGGCATGTAGCTACTTCCCTCTTTTGTCGACGTTAGGGCTGTGAACGGGGTGGCCCCTTCCTCCTCGTGTTCTAGGTTTCTTTTTCCATTGAGAGACAGGTATGTGTATCTCTCCCCCCCCCCGGTCTGGTCGGGACAGCGAACGTGTATGCGATCATCGTGGAATGTGCCCGAGGTCTGCTACTACGTGAAAGGATGAGCTGGACAAGGTGGAAGGAGGAGCTGCTGCTGCTGCTCTCCTGTGTCTGTAACTTTTGCCAAAATAGTGAGACAGGTTTTTCCTTAAAAAAAATAAAAGCAGCATCGTTTACGTTTGTTTCGAATGCCATTGCTACCGTTTGAGTTGGATCATTTCTTCCTTGTTGGAGGAAAAGGAATGTTCGCATTACCGAAATAAGGCGATCTTTCACGGTTTAATGTTTGCTTAAACTACAAGTAGATGAAATAGCATAAACTTTGTTTTAATATTAATATTTAAAAAAAAACAAACAAACAATTCAGTTAATGCCACGATTGTACTTTGCTATAATACGATATAGAACCTGAACATGAGCAGTAATATAACTTCAGCCGAATAGCATGCAGTATAAGCTTGGAAACTTGGTCTGGTTAATTCGGTGAACACGAATAAACCAGAACCTTCCCTCTCAAAATAGCCTATTCCACATACCTATCTACTGATCCTTTTCTAAAGAACGATTCCGCGCAGAAGCATTCAACGTTTCCCATAACCTAGGAATTACACCTGTAGAGTTTTATCCAACCTAACTGGATCAGTATTTTGAAAAAATGCTGAAAGAGAAGATAATGAAGATTTGAGTTATTATGTTGATAATGTAGCTTTTTTACTGTCTTATTTCCAGGTTACAGCAAGAGCTGATGACTGTTTTGGTATGTAGGCTTTATTATTATTATTATTATTAGTCACGTTACATTCGCTGATTAATTTAAAATTTCAACTTGGAATCAGATTATAATGCAGATAGAATTTACATGAAAACAACCTAAACTATAAACATGTACAGTGCTAATATTATTGCATCCAAGGTTGTTTGTTTCTAATATATAAATTGTAAGATGATAAATAACATCACAACACAAAAGTTGAATAAGATTTGAACTTCTTGTTTCTGTACTAACAATTTACTGTTTTTTGTTTGTTTTGTATTCTCTGTAGTCTTGTGGTGACAGTAGAGTGTCTGCATTTCCTGAAGCAGACAATCTTTTCAAGTGGATTGGTACCATTGAAGGTGCTCCAGGAACGGTGAGCTTGGGCAGCATCCTTGGCAAATATGGAACTTTACACTGAGATTTTTGTGAAAGTGATTTGGCATTTCCCTGATGTCCAGAAATCGAAAATGGGGAATACATTTTTTATAATAATAGAAATAAATAAAAACAAATGAAAAGTCACTGAAAGGAGAACTAGAGGAACGATTATAAATTGCCTGAGGTTTCAACATGGTTAAACATTATGAATATTTGTTTTAATGGAATTACAAATAAACTGGATAAATTGCTGGTGGGCATGGTTAATAGTGATAGCACAAATCATTAAAAAATTTTTTTAATTTATACCAGTAGAGCTTCCTTTTCCTGGAGAGTTTAGTTGTGGCTCTAAAGAAAGAATAGGGAGAAAACCAGATTGAAGTCTATCAGAACTAAGCAGCAGGTTATGGCTTCAAGTCACTTGTAGCATGAAAAAGAGTAAAAATGTCTACTGCAAATTGATGTCATTGCACTCAAAAGCCAGTCCTCAGGAATAAATATTGCTTAAACTAGAGATGTGTCAATTATTGAAATGGCTAAGATAATCTACCAGTTAGTAAAATTCATAAGAGTATGTTTGGCTTGCTCTTACTGGGAAGCTAGAAATATATTTGTACACAGTGTCATCAAAAGCAGGAGAATATATAGGTCCAAAGAGCTTTACCAGTGAGATAGATGTGTACATTAAACTTTGTGACCATATTTTATTCACTTGCGCAAAATCTTAATCTGCTGAAAAATTAATGCAGAAGTCTGGACCATTTGCTTTGGATAAATAAAGCTGGATCTACTGGGGGACTTTGCATAAAATGCTTTGGAATCCTTGCTATTTAGTCACATGCTTCTAGATTTACATGGGATGTAAGCATCCATTTTATTAGTATGTTTCCAAGTTAATGAAAAAAGTACTTGTTTGAGCAGATAAAATGGCTTTGGCTGATACTTTAATGGTAGGTTTTTCATTACTTCAATCTCTACTAACTTGCACATAGTTTCATCAGAAAGTCTTAGTTTATGTATAATTTAAGTCTTTTTAAAGAAATGCATCTTGAAGTTTTATTTTCTAAAATTATTTATAAACAATGGAATTTTTTTTATAAAGCATGATTATGGAAGTTTGTTTTTTTCTTTCTTTCAAAAGTGAAATTATTGAGTCTGAAAGATTTTTCCCCCTCCTCCTGTTTCAGGCTTATGATGGTTTACGGTATAAACTGTCTCTTCAGTTTCCCAGTGGTTACCCATACCAAGCTCCAACAATCAAGTTTGATACACCCTGTTTCCACCCAAATGTTGATGACCATGGCAATATTTGCTTGGATATTTTGAAAGAAAAATGGTCTGCTTTGTATGATGTCCGAACAATTCTTCTATCCATCCAGAGTTTATTAGCAGGTGAGTGATGCGTTCCATGAAATTCAGGACCCATTTCATGCCACACAACATAACAGTATCTTAAAAACGATTTTCTATTTATTTCTTAAATATAAATCAAAGACTGGGTTTCATGCTTGTAACAGTATTCTTGCATATGAATCAGAAGAAAAAATGTTGCACAATTAAAAGTAGCAAGTAATCTTTTCATTTGGAAAATCATCAGTTATTTAAATTTAGAGAGTGGTCCCCTGAATGAAGCTTATTACATTTTATTAATAATATGAATTCTACAAATGTTTCTGTAGTCTTGGTAAATCTGAAATAATTGAACTTCAAAATTAGCACCAGTCAAATAAGAAGAAAATAAAATAACTTGCATTTGAAGAGTACTACTTGCAAAAATTCATGATTCAGATGGTTTTGTCATATATTCTATTATGCTTTTATAAATTATACAATAATTGCTAATATTGTCATACATGAGTGTAGTTACAGATAATAATAGCATGATCATGTTTATTATTTTCTAAAGGAACTTGTGCTCTTCAATTTAAAAACAATTAAGTATTCAATGAATTCTTCCTTTTAGATAATCTTTTTGAAAAAAGGATTGTAGACATTTTGGTCATATTGCAATCATTAAATACAGTAGTTTATGATAATATACTCTAAAGTTGTTTAAATATTTTTCTTAAAGTCCAGAAGCATATGATTTGATTGCCTAATACAAAATTTTTGAAAATGTATGACAGTGAATGCAGTTTTAATTTAATGATTCCATTGTATGGCCGTTATATTTAATCTATAATGTATTGGTATCGCTGGTGTCCCTATAGTCAATGTTGCAGCTGTTTTGTGATTCTGTACATGATGTAGTGTCAGTCCTGATGATGTGCTGTAACACTATGTGGCACTATGCCTGATGCTGTCTGTAGCTTTTGTCTTTTTTTTTGATGAGCTGCTTCATTAAGTTGATTGAAGCAGGTATACATTAGGGCCACCCAGCTTAGTGGTCTAACAAGGGTTTCTAGACAAACTTAAAATCGGATTTTTAATATGTAGTAAATACAACACATTATTAAACAGTTTGCTGGTGCTATGTAATATGTCACAAAAGTTTAGTGGTGTGTATTTTATTAAATTTAATAAAGACAGGTACTACCATTTCCAAGTACTACGCTTTGCTAAAAACAAACAAACAAACAGTGGCATGCTGAATCACTGCATTTTGTTTGCAATGTTTTAGATGGAATTCCATCTTTAGTTTCTCGGACCAAACCAGCAATGTCCATAACAGGTGTCACTGATCTGTTGAGTCAGTGTTGCTTTTCATCTCTAATGAGATCTCAACCTGTATTGTTTATGTCTGTGAAGTAAGTACATTGAAATTCAAAGGGACTTTTTTAAAAAAAATGTGTAGTTTAAAACAATTTATGCATAATAAATTTTATTTTGGACTTGCAACATGCCAAGATAATTATTACATTACCTATTAAATTTTTATAGTCAGCTGTTAAATCATATTTCTTTTTGCAGAACCCAATATAGACAGTCCCTTAAATACATGTGCTGCTGAACTGTGGACAAACCAGGTAGCCTACAAGAAATACCTGCACGAAAAATATGATAAAGAAGTAAGAAAAATACAGAAATGATTTGCACCTGGTGTATTTTGTACAGATGTTCTGGGTCTCTCAAAATCATGACACGTAAAAGAAAGCTTGGTGGTTTGATGAAAATATACAACATTACCAATTTGTTTTCTTGACATTGATTCTATTCTATTATATACATCCACACTTTGATTCTATCACACTACCTAATGGTACAGGCAGAAGATGGTTTTCTTTGTACTGTCGGATGTTAAAAATGATGTTCTGAAAAGACACCTGTTGTTGTTGTTTTTTAAAATTCTCTCTTTGTACAATGCTTAACACATTTGTTGGACATTTTAGCCCATTGCCAAATGTTCCTTGAAATGAGAGCACTTACTCAGTATTGTTTGCTGTAGTTTCTTCAATTTGTCTTGAGATGGGGGAGATGCGTTAATAAAGAAGCTTATTTATATTGGTAATTAATCTGTATTCAATAACAATAAACTGCATCTGGTAATATTTGAGGCTTTAATCTTTAAGTGAGGCACAACAGGTATCCCACAAAACTGGTTTATGAACATCAAATGACCATTTACACTTTAAAAAAAAAATCTCATGTAGGAATTTTTGCTGAATTGCCTTGCATATTTATATAGAACTTTTACTGGATTATTGTTGCTTTTGTGTTCACCAGTCGCTACAATGGAGATGACCCTGGTGAGGGAGCATAGTGCTGTGGTTATCTATTTGTGTTGCCAATATTTCACCACGAGGAGCTTGGCACCACTGACTTCAGTGGGGAAAACCCTACTAGAATTCTTCATTTTAAGAGGTGGGAGGAAACCCATGCAATTAGCAATAAGAAACTATGCCAGGGAAGACCAAACCAAGCTGACTTCGACTGAGAATCAAATTCTGTTTCTAAACCTCGGCAATCCAGTAGTCTAATCCCTGGGCCATCGGCCACCCTCTGGATTAGAACAGGCAGTCCGAAACACATGTCCAGCAAAGGTGGTTTTGTTTCCCACGTTTGTTTCTCTGTTGAGTTTAGCAGTAAGTACTGCAGATTATTCAATTTAAAGCAAGCAAGGTTGACAAAGTAGTGAATTACACTGGTCAACAAATTTTTATTTTTTTTCTTTGGCAGACCATCTAGGAGTGTTTTCTGGGGTTTTGAAGGTCGCTGATTACGAATATAACATTGGTTTTGTCTGATTGGCTCTAGTTTAGAAGATATTGATAGCCTCAAATAAGCCTAAACTGCTAAAATTCTCCCTGAAATACTTCAATATAGAAGCAGTAAATAATAATTTTCTGATATTATTGAATCATTATAATGATTATAATCATTATAATGATTCAATAATATCAGAAAATACATAATAATTATTATGTATGTAGTGTTTTTAAAACAGTTTGCACATAAAACTAGGGCTCATGAAGCAGTTTGTTAAGGCGTTGAACAAAGATGGGGATTGCTTCAAGTACATATGCAGGCAATTTCCAGGTCTTTCCATCGAAAAAGCTAAAGGTGGCATCTTCGATGGACCTCAGATTCGAACGCTCATGAGGGATTCTGACTTCACTAATCATATGAACATGGTTGAGTTAAATGCTTGGGTGTCCTTCACAGATGTAGTGACAAACTTTTTGGGAAATCACAAAGCTGACAATTACAAGCAATTGGTCCGTAAGATGCTTACTGCATACGAAAAACTAGGGGCAAATGTGAGCATCAAAGTTCATTTCTTGTTTAGCCACCTCGACAGATTTCCTGGTAATCTTGGTGATTACAGTGAGGAGCAAGGAGAGAGATTCCATCAAGACATCAAAACAATGGAAGAGAGGTATCAAGGCAAATGGGATGAGCACATGATGGCAGACTACTGCTGGAACCTTTTGAGAGACTGCCCGAAAGTTGCTCACAAGCGAAAATCGTATAAACGTCAATTTCACTTTTGTGAATAAAATATTGTTTTGTGTGTTCATTGTAACTAAGAATCTAGTGTATAATAATGCTTTGCATTAATTTATGATATATAACTGATTATGTAAATGTTTTTTTTCCCTTGGAGAATTAAAATTCAGCAAATTTTTAGCAAATTTTTTGTATATTCTCGAAATATATGAAAAGTGTTCATTTATTAATAAATGAAATGATGTTATATCTAACTTAACTTGTTAGATTGAGATTTTACACTGTCTTTGTGGTTTTGGATTATCATAAAAATCAATATCTGACATTTTTGCACTATTTAGCCGTTTTTTGTACGTTTAGTTATGGTCGCGAATGGGTGATTTCAGACGAACGACCCCCCTGTGATATCTCCAAAACTAGAGCCAACTTGAAAAAACAAATGTCAGATTCGGATTCAGCGCCCTTGAAAACCCCAGAAACCAGTCTCACTTTTCCTGCCAAAAATATTGTGTTGACCAGTGTTATAAGTCTCTTGCTACGGCAGTTAAATGGCTGTTTTTTTTTGTTTTTTTTTTAAGTTTAAAAGGTAAAAACAAAACAAAAATGTCTATCTACTTAACTGGAATGTTAGACATACTAAAAGGAAAAAAAAATTGTGATGAGTAACAGTAATGCTAAAACAGTTTTATCTGGAGATGTTTTCAAATCTGTTCTGTTGCTTGTTAAATTAGCTAAGAAATATAGCCATGGGATAAAAGAAGCAGTGTAATGATTAAGAACATAAGTAAAAGTGAAGCAATCTGGAAATAATCTAATATGGAAAAACAAGCCATTATTGTACAGTTCATCAAAATGAATTAGACGAATACATTGACTGCACATATTTGACATTCTCCAGAATCACAAATGCACTCAAATTCTAAAACATTTTTGCATTCCATAGAAGACAGTAATTTGCACTACAACTGTTTTCACAATATTTTGAGTGAGTATTCATAAAAATAATGAAAATTGTAGTAATATGCACATTTTTAAAAATTATATATCTAAAAATATGTTTGGTGAAATGTTAGCATAATTTGAGCAGTGACAAAATTAAAGCTTTAGTGGTTAACTTATTCTTTACAACATTTTGGTCTGCGTGTTGCTAGGATGTGGTAAAGACCAAATAATTCTTTGTGTAGATGGACTGGGATCAGAGCACCAAACACCCATTTTAATGTCCTATTCTATTGAGAATGGCAAAGGCTGGATTTAGTGGTAGAGAAAAGCTTAATGTTTATAAATTAGTTGGCAGATCTGCACAACCATCTTCAGGACTTTCCCTCCAGAATGCAAGCAACTCGAAGAAACCTCTTGCTATATCTAGACTCGCTCTTGCAGATGTGGTGCAGCAGTCCCAACTGATTCTGTTTAGTGTGCGCTACCTGTTCCTTACCAGAGATGGCATGGTGACAGATACATCACTTCAGTTTAAAGAATCGTCTGTTGTGGTAGTCTTGAGGCATTTTTGCACCTGAGATTGCTGTATGCATGAGAATAAAACCCTCTGCTGCCTTGTATAAATGCAAAACAGCCACAACACTGGATTCTTATTAGAGACTACACAAAGATGCAGCATTGAGCCTATCTGAAACAAAGCATCGCAATGGTGGATGGTTATTTTTTCTTAAATTCCTCTAGGTACTTCGGTCCGTTCTGAAGCTAACCATCCCAGTTGTTTCGAAACAAGTACTTAGAACGAAACTGTATTATTTCTATCCGTCCCCCCTGCTGCTGCTGTATCTGGTCACGTCTCACCGGCGGGGTGGGGGGGGGGACTTGGAGAGCAGATGCGATGCTATATATAAAGTCACCGAAAGAAGGGGTGGTGGAGGATCGCGGCGAATCAGACGCCTACAAGCATCCCTTCGTTTTCGACGAGGGAAATCGCGGAAGAGAGCAGAGATGAAGGGGTAGGAAAAATGGCGGACGAAAGCGAAAATGGTGGGTGATGGAACGCGGCCTCGTTTCGACATCGGCCAAGACGCCGCCGCGGGTCGGCTAAAGGCGAAGCGAGCGAATAAATACTGACGGGTATTTTTTCCTTTTTTTTTTTTAAAAAATAGGGTAAAACCTTTTCTTATTTTTTTAAAATAAAAATGTCCTCCCCCCCCGCCCGCACTTTTCAGAGTTCCTAGGCACTTTTATAAAAAAAAAAAAAGGGTCTGATGGCAAGGTCAAGGTCTAGCGACCATTACAATCGAGCAGGCCAGTCTCACCAGGTAACTCGAGGATTTGGTTCTTTCTGTTCAAGACCTGCCTTGCCTTACCGTCTGCCCGCTCCGACTTGCATCAACCCAGTAGTAGGCGGTTTGGAGGGAGGCTGGGCTGGTGGGAGGGCGGCGAGATAAACGAGGGGCGGCCGGCCTTCGTGATGATGATGCTACCTCTCTCATTGGAATGCACCCCACCCCACCCCACGGATTAGGACAAACACGGAACCTTTCTCTCTGATTCTGAGTATTGTTTTCTTTCCTCTTTTTAAAAACAAAAACGGCAGTTGATTAATAACAGGGAAACTGTGCCACAGGTGCCGCGTATTGCTAGATCCACCCCCGGGCCGCTATCGTCCACGCCCTGTCATACGGTTATCATCCATTACTTCATTAGTGTATAGTAGTAAGTTAACTCTGCATACGGGTTTATCAACGATCTTCCCTTTCCCTAATCTCTCTCTCTCTCTCTACCAGATCTTTAACTCCAAAGTGGTCTTGGACTTTGTTAACTGCGTACCTGGATATTTTACTTCTGCTAGTCATCCTCTGGCTGACTTTCGTTCACTTTTCTCTCTCCTCCCTTTTTAAAGTGTTTTGAAATCTCTATTCATATTCTTAATTTAAAATCAGTACAGGACCTGGTCAAAACCTCTATCTATTATCCAAACCAAACTCATAGAATAGCAGTATGATTTAGTGAATCCAAATCTTCATCCTCGGAAAAACCATTTGCAAGTTACTCTTGAATATCGCTTTTCCTGTGTGTACAGAACTATAATTCCTACAATTAATTTTATCTATAATGTGTGATTTGTCAGATGTGCTATTCAGCCTTTAAATGGAAAAAAAAAAGTTTCAAATTCAGGAACTTGTATAGAAACCAAAATTAAAAGTGATTTGGGAAAATGATTTTGAGGTAATTTAGTCAGGTGTTTTCGATTTCAAACTGATGACTCAGATGTGGAATAGTCAGATGCATTGTATATTTAGTTAAATCTTGAATCACAGATTCACAGTGGAACATTTTATTAATAAAATCTTTACATATGCAGACGAAAGTCCATTCAAAAGATTCTCAGCTTTGTGTTCATCAAATTTAATGTGAGCAAATTTTAAATGCTAACTAAAAGTCAAGATGGAAACAATATTGTTTTCAAATAAAAGTGGGGCGAAAAGAGGACTACATGAATAAACCAGTAAAAATAGGTTTTTGATATATATTAATATTTGCAGTGTCTGGGTTCATTCTATTATTTAGTATCTAGAAATGGTAGTTTGCCATTAATTTCTGTCTCCAAAGTAAAACTGAAGTTAGCATGCTTTAACCAGTCCAAAAACATTTTAGCATTATTGTCTGACAAAAATACAACTAATGTATTGCCGATGTAATTATGGTTATATGCAGAAAATTTACACATGACCTTGAAGCAAAAAAATGAATCTATGGTTACTAGTATTAATAACTCTCTAAATATGTTCTGGTATTAATGGTGCAATATGATCTCTCATGATAAAGCTTCCAAATGCAAACATCATTGTTAATAGTCAAAAGAACATGTACTGCATTAGAAAAATCCAAATTCTTTGCCAATCAGGATGGCTGAAATAGTGATTTCTTCACTACACTATTCCGGCTGATGTAGTTTTTCTCTCTAGCAGAGAGTTTGTCTTTGTAATGTCCCTCTATCAAAGCTATTTGTTAACTCACAATCTGAATTTTGTATATTGGTCTGCCTTAAGTGGAAATAGCATCCTTTAGTGAGAATAGCTGGCAAAATTGCTTTGTGCTGCCTTGATTATCACAGTGTTATTGCAGGAATTAGCAGCTTCAGTAAAGTTAGTAGGAACATTGCTTTTCTCAAGTTTTCTTGAAAATGTGAATAAAATCATTAAGTTGGCATCAATAGCAAAACTAACATGACTTTTTCAACCTCAGCATTCACTTGGGGGGAAAAAAATAACACTGACTACCTTTGGAGTTCTTCCATTGGAATAGACTTGAGAAGTTTCTGTAAAGGAGTAACTTCAGGAAATGTTTTTAATTAGGTAGATATGCCTTGTTTTCTCTAAGAGCCACCTGTCATTTGTGCCATTTCTTCAGTAGCTATTTTATGTGGATAAAAAAAAAAGAAAAAAACACTTGAAATTTAAAGAATTAGATAAAATTATAATAACAACTATATAAACTAATTTAATAATTAAATCAGGTAAATTAATCAAAATCAACTTCCATGCTCTATATTCCTTGATATTCCCTTTAAAAATCTGTTCGGGTATACTTGTTAACAATGTTTTACTATTTTTTAGACTT
Organism: Nautilus pompilius; assembly: GCA_018389105.1. NCBI lineage: Eukaryota > Metazoa > Mollusca > Cephalopoda > Nautilida > Nautilidae > Nautilus > Nautilus pompilius. Next base: position 451,156 of record JACATO010000985.1, on the reverse strand, counting down.
GATGAAAAAGGGGTCAATAACAAGTTAGAAATGGCAGTGGTACAAGAATACCCACCTTCCTATGAAGAAGCAACAAACGAAGATCCTGAAATGCGAACCCTAAACTGCTTGTGTGTGCACTTACCTTTTCACAAGAATTATGCTACAAGTACCATTGGAATATTGAAAGCAACAAAAATAGTAAGTTACAACACAGCATAGGTTATGGAATATAGAATATTTCTTTTTACTAACATATTAAATCTTTCCAAGTGCTAACTTTTTTTTTTTTTTTGGTGGTGTGGGCTTGTGTATGTGCATGTAATTTGGTTGTGTGTGCATGTCTGAAGAGAAAGGAGTGGGTTTGGAGGCCAAAACTTTGGCGGAACGAAAGTTCCTGTTAGTAGGCCGAAGTCTAATGGAGTTTGAAAAACTCCTGTTAGAGATGGATGTCAGCCCGTAACCCTTGTGTGAAGGCCTTATGCCTCCACTATTGAGACCAGACATACCAAGCCTGGTCCCAAGGAGGCCGGAATGCCATGACATCCCGTAGAATGGGGGCAATAACCAAGCAGAAAGAAACTTCCATCGAGTGATTGCTTCCCCAGCCAAAACCCTCAGGGAGGAAGCCTCAGCGTGTTCAGACCGTATTGCGGACTGAACGAATGCCTAACCTTCCCAGCCAGATGGTGGGCTGAGGGCAAAAAGCGTCCCTGGCCACCCCACTTTCGAGTGGAGGACTTTCCAACTGTGGACCCATTCACAGCGGAAGCACCCCCACCCACCAGGGCTGACTCCCAGTGACCACACCCAAAAAGGGCGTGGAACCTGGTTGGAACCCCCAAATGGTAGGTGAGGACGCAAGTTCTTAGTCTGAAATTAGGTGAATAAATTGTAGTTCTATTAGAAAAGGATTTAGAAGTCATAATGGATAACATTTTGAGTGGCACATCATATATCAGTAGGTGTGCGAATAAGAAATGTTCCCAGTTAGATGCATAGTTTAATAATTATATTACATATAAAATTTAGAATTGTTTATCAAACCATATAGTGGAAGCAGTAAACATTTAAAAAATAGGCTAGATTTTTACTAATGTGGAAGGAATGTTTTTAGGTTGGTGCTTTGAAAACAGCTCAACAGAGGTATCTACTGTAGTAAAGATCTTTATAACAGTCATCAGAAGCATTTTTGTTTTATAATTAGTAATAACTGGAGATATTTGTGTAGGGATAAAAACAATAACAATTTAGAACTTTGTCTAATTCAAAATCTGAAATTTTGCAAATACTGTAAGTGGTGATAATGGTATTTGAAAGAGTACAGTTAATAAATATTTCAAGAACTTGTTGTGTGTAATATTGTACCCCCCTTCCTTGTTTTACCATGTCTTTATTCGCTTGAGTGTTTTGTTTTATCTCTCTTCAGATTATTGCATTTATTGGGTTTATTGCTGTAATAGCAACTCCTTCCTGGGGCTGCCAGGTGTATGGATCTCCATATGGGTTCTTCATGTCCATGATGTTGAACATTTTCATCTCCTACATGCTGTTGTACTTCTTTTTTGTTACTAAATTCTATAAAAAAATTCCATGTATAGCCTGGCACATGACAGTAAGTAAAATAGACTCACTAACTTCAAACAGTTATGTAAAGCTTACTTGCTTAAAATTCCATTTACAAATTTGAATTACTGTTTTTTTAAAATTTGAATACAAAAGCAAACAAACTTACATATTATATGAGAAATTCTGCTAGTCTTCATTCTCTGAATTTAGAATTACCTCTGTTGATATATATATATTATATGGTTGTAACTTGGATAGATATCAACATTATTTTTTGCTGTGGTAAAAGGCAACAACTGAACTTTGTTGACAGTGGTATGTGGGGACAAACTTATAACTTTCCCAAAATCTATCTTTATTTTTCTTTCTTTCTGATTTGAAGCAATTCATTTTGTTATTTAAAAAAAATTTTTTAAAGGAATTTATTTGGTGTGCTGTGAATGCATTCTGCTTGCTGATATCTTCAATTATGGTTGTTTCACAACACTGCGGAAAAGTTGGGTTTCAAATTTCGTCAGTGAGTATATACATTTTAAACAAACAAATCTTTATAAGATTATTTTAGAAAAATCAAATTTTGCACTTGGATTATTTTAATCATTAACATTATATTGTACATGTTTTGTTAGAAAATCCACATGTTTTAAAAAAAAGTTTAATTTTGAAAATTTTTTTCATCTGATTGCTTTTCATTGAAATATCTTCATTTCTGCCTGGTCTATTTAATTGGTGAGTTCATACTTATGACTGCCAGTGTATATTAACCCTTTGGGGTGTTAGTGTATGTTTGTTTGTTTTCATAAAGTTGCATTTTCAATGTTTCCCTGGTCACTTTCACTCTAAAACTCTTCACTGTACATATAGATATTTTTGTTGCAAAAATCTCTGACTAAAGAACTAAACCAAGTGCTACTTAAATTTTTTTCTAGGCACTTGGATTTATCCTCACATTAGTTATCTGCCTGACTGCTTACATAAAGTACAAAGACTGGAGGAATTCTGGAGAAAGGTGCTTTTGGCAGAGGTCACAGAGATTACCTGCAACAAATGAGGATTCAAAGTATTAGGAAAGAAAGGGAGGAAAAAAAACAACAAAAAGCAATTGTCTTTTTCTTAGGATAAAATTATTTAATGGTTGATGTCTTCTGTCTGTTTCAGATTTGTTTACCTATTAAAGGTAACTGCATGACAATTGATATATGAAATAAATATTGGAGTTATTGAAAGAGAAATTGTAAATACCTGCATTTACTTCTTTTTAAATGAATGCATGAAGCATTCTAGAAAATTACAAGATATAAAGGTCTGTTTGTTTAATTTTATACCTTCATTTTTCTTTAATTTATTTGCCTTTTGGTTAAAGTTTTCCAGGATTATATAGTATTTTTAACAAGATAAAAGTGTTTTTCTTGCCTTGACAAGAGAAAAGGTAGCTTTATATCTAATTTATTTACTGTTGTTCTTGCAGAATACTAAATTAAAGAAAAAAATATAATAAATAAATGATTGTTTTATCATATAAACTAAATATTTTGTCATGTTTCTAATTATTGATGAAAATCTCTTTCAGCAGCTATTTGAATTTTGTTCAATTGTTCGTTTAAAAAGTTAGAATTTGGAATTTCTAGTTAATCTTTAAAAATAAGCAGAATTGCATTTACACACAACTTGCTTCTAATATCATTTTTGTAACTACTAAAAATGTTTCTTTTCCAATTATTTTGTATTTCCCCATGATCAAGCAGACAAATAAGTTTTTTAAAGATGTAATTTGTAACAAAATTATCTGTGTTATCACTGGATGTATTGTAATGAGTTTAGAGATTTAAAATTCTCAAATTTAGTTATTTTCCATTTATCTGAACACGGGGGCAGTAGCGAAGGCAGTAAACTCCCTTCTGTACCTCTGCCTTTGAAACCAATCAAATTGAAATTTCTTATTTGAATTGTACATCAGTAAAGGAAAATGAGTAGCATGATGGTTATAACATTTCTTGTGGGTACAGCACTTGAAAGATGCTTTCATATTTTTGCAAATATTGCTCTTACATTTAATTCTAGCTTGCTAAAAACTCACACCAAAATACGCACTGAAGCCAGTCATCATTGAAATCCAATTTCATGTTACTTTAGATGGGTTTCCATCCCTAGTATCTTGGCTAACCATTGTAAAATAATGGATCTATGGCACTACATATTTTTGGTTTGTAACCCTAACAAATTTTGTGTTTATTAATTGGTTAAAGTACTTTTGTTTAAGTCTTATGAACTTTTAACAACAATTTTTTTTTTAAAATGTACCTTTGAGGAATATTGATCTGGTTTATATTGTTTGTGTTTATGCATTTAAAATCAACTCTAAACAGCTTGCATCAAACCTCATGTAACTATTAATCAACAAGTAATTTTACAGTAGATGCATTAAATTATCAGAATATCTGAATCTCTTTGTTTATATATATTTTTAATTTTAAAAATATTTTAAAAGGAAGTAGCATGTATGAATCTCAAGAATCTAGATATCTTAGGGTCCTTACTATAAAAAATCTGGTCATAGTGTAAAACCAAGTATCAGTCAGCATGGTTACACAGCTGTCTGTCTGTCTTGTTATCCTATGAAAGAATTTCTTTAAATCAGCTGTGTACTCAATATGAATTTTGTTTGTATCTCCTGATAACTTAAAAAAACCTTTCCACAATATAATGTTACGAAAAACTAATGATTAGGTTTTTGATGATTGCTGAAGCTTCTGAATATTTAACAGCTATCAAATCAGTACAGTAACTGAAGTAGAATGTTCAAGAAAAAGTATCTTGTTGACAAATAGGATAGCAAAAGAATTAATTTTGGACATACTTTTTTTAAAGACTGGCATGCATTTTACGGACTTGTAGGCAATTGTGGACTTTTGTAGCATTGCATTATTGGAGGATTTTTAAAAAATTGTTAATAGAAACCTAGTTCTAAGTGAATGCCTAGCTGGTTTAAGGAAGACTTATCTGAATGTGTGTGCATCTCAAGCTGCTGTTGAAAATTAGTTTTGATAATTTACTGTATGAATTTGGCCATACAAGAATGATTACTGAGGCAGGACAAATATATTAAAATTATTATTATGTATTTATACATTTTCTACAAAGATCCCTTTAAAGTTTGTTAAAAAGTTTTAGCAAAATTGGCTATAAATACTATCAAGGAATCCTGTAGTTTTTTTTTTTTTTTCCAGAAACTTTATTGAAAAGAACTCTGTTAAACATACCTTCAGCAAACAGTTTTATTTTATCTACAACAAAACTAAGAAGAATCTGGTTTTTTAAAAGTTGAATTTCTCTGTTGGACAAGTGTTATAAACAGATGTTATATGTATGTTTACTGATGATACTACTACAACATTTCTTTAAAAATTCTTAGCTTGTATTTTAGCATAATAGTGATAGTATTATAGATAAGTTGGCATAGAAACTGTTTTCATTGGTGAAGTATTAACAGTTAGATATGTAAACTAAAAGAAAAAAGAAACATTAAACTGTCAAACTGTATCTTTTTAAATGCATTTAATTTTTTGTCTTATGTAACTGCATTTCATACTGTATATAATATTCATCTTGAAAGTGCCAGGTTTTACTTGGTTTTAGCAAAACGATGGAGAATTTAAAATTTTTTTTAAATTTGAGAATGCAGCAGATCATGAATTAACTCCCCTTATGATTTTTCCAACAAACTATTTAACATGCTTGCTTTGTCATTTTTTTTATTTTGACGATCGGAGATTTTAAGTATTTGAAAAGACTGATTTTTCTATAAAGCTTGTTAATTCATCAAACAAGGCCTCTCAGATTGGTTAAACTTTACTTTTTTAAATTTGGCAATTTGTGTTATCAACACAACATTTTGGAGCAAGTCTTTTATTGTTTGTGAGATTTTGGTCTCTGGCAGAAACCGGATCTGTGTTTGAGGTGGCACAGTTCTTAAAAGCATATTCCCATGACAATGTTCTCAACCATTTGATAAACTTGATGAGACTTTTTTGAATGTATGTAAATGCACCATAGGTAAAATAAGTATAGTACAAACTGGCATGGCACATGAAGGGTTAAAGAGTGCAGTTTTTGTTAAAAGGTGGATTTAAATCTTTTTAATTTCTTGAGAGTGATCTTAGCAACTTCACCGTTTTGCTAGCACATATATTATTTTACTAATATAATTATTATGCTAATTGCAAGCCATGTAAATATTGTAGATATCTGGCTTCTGTATAACCATCTATATTTACAAGACTGAATAAACAGTTGGTCAGTTCAAGATAAGGTCACCCAAATGAATGACAGCTGCCTTCAGAGTCCACTGATAGCTGATAATCAGCTTCTGTAATTGATAAAAACAATCAGTTTTTGACAACTAACTTAGACACATTAAATGTACATTAAACAAGGCATATTTCCTTATAACTTTGAAGACAACCAATGCATTTGGGCAGTTATATAATATTAAGGATTATTGTCTTTTATGTAAAAGAAACTGTTATAGTTTGTTACAGTTATTGTTAATTTATTTTCGCGTATAAAGAGAAAAAAATTATATAATTTAAAAAAATATTTGTTAATGCATGCATTTGTGTATATTTAAAAAAAAATTGTATATTTACAAAAATAAACTTATTTTACTTTCTGAATTCATAGTTTTGTTGTTTCTCTTTGCTTTGTACCTAATTGTTTATATTGATTTGAAACATTAGGTTTTATTATTTTTTATTTATTTAATTATCTGTGTTTCTGCTTACTGGCAGGCAGATTTAGATATAGAAAAACAAGTGAGAGAAATATCATCGTTTTTTTTTTTTTTTTTAGTGTGCTTTGATTACTAGCATGCATGCAAAGATTATGATAACTAGTTTTACATATAGTATCATTTTGATACTCACTCAACACAGCTCTCCAGCTTCCTGATATAATTTCTTTTTTATTATTATTATTATAGATAATTAATAAATATTGTTTAAAAAATTCTGTCCCTAATGTCTATTAGGAGCCAAAGAAAGAAACCAATGCTGGATTATTATTATTATTATTATTATTAATAATAATAATATTATTAATCTTTTAAACAATTCAAAACATTAAACATTTATGCCTGATGTAAATTTCCTTATATTATACTTAATAATAATAATAATAATAATAAGTAGATGGTTTTCTTTTAAAAAAATTTATTTTGAGGAAAGTCTTCAAGAAAAACTGACATTGCTAATTTATATAATTCTAGGCTCGGGAGCGTTAAAAGTTAGCAAGTGAGTTGTTAAGGCGGAAGTGCCCCCCCCCCCGTCTCCATCCCAGGCTGAAAAAGAACTCGTCCATCTTAAAGGGTGGACAACTCAGCCGTCACCTGTCGAGTCCATGATGGGTCGTCCTCTGGAAGCGGTTGCTGACTATGCATTTTGGAGGGAATTTCATTTGAGATTTCACGGGTACTGGTGAGCAGACGGCTTGCTTTGACCACTTCACTCTCCGCGGGTAGATCTCGGGATCGCCGGGGTTTCTTGTTCGGCGCGTGGGGAGCGGCTCCCGCGGGGCTGCGCGGGCTATATACCGATGCCGCCCAGGACGGAGCCAGCTGCCGCTGCCTGCCACGTTGATGCCTTACTACGGTTAACCGCTCCACAGAGGTTTGCCGTGCTCCTGCTCCCTTGGGACCTTACGGCCGCGTCACCACCACCCCACCCCCTCGGGGAGAGGGGGCGAGTACACACCCGGGGAAATCGGGCCTGGTTTAGTTAGGTTCGAGTTTTCGTAGTTGTTAGGAAGACGGACGGCGGCCGAGTTCGCTTCGCCGTCGTCGACTAAACCGCACTGGCGAGGAATGTCTGCACCCCCTCCCACCAGAAAACGGTCGCCGAGGACCCTCGTGTCCCCTCCCGGACCCCGGTGCTGCTGGTGGTCGACACGTTTGCGTTCTTCCAGTGGATGATGGTGGTGGTTTTTTTTTTTTTTTTAAATTATTTACGACGGATTTAGGCGCCTGATATCTTTAATTTCAGGGTCTGCAATGGCCCCGGGAAATCCCTGCCTGGATCACAGCCTTCGGGAGCAGTTGGATCCTTTAGTTCTAGGATGAAACAGAGTAAGCGGTCCGGGGGGAGGTGGGGTGGAGAGCCCCCCTCCCCACCCAACCCCGGAGGGGGGGGGGAAGGGAGGTATTATTATTTCTCAAGGCGGTAAACGCAGTAATTCTCTGTATTCGAGAAATATTTTTAAATATTAAGAACCGAAAATTTGAAGAAAAAAATAATAATAATTTTTCTTTAGATAAACTAACGGGAAAAAAATAAGGATCCACCGACGCTGGCTGAACTGTAAGTATGCGGAGGAGCAGGGAGCGGTTATTTCCCTTCTGGGGGCCCTCCCCCGACCCGGGTCCACGGAAGTAGTTTATTAAAATAGATTAAATTTGTACTTGTATTTCTTAAAATTGGTTTCTGATAAATTTCTTGATTAAGGGTGAGTTTTTGCTTCTTATTTTCCTTTGAAGCAGAAATTCCAGCAGAATTCGTTCACCGGGTATACACATTATTATTATTATTATTATTATTATTATTGTTAATTAGACTACACTACCAGGTAAAAATGTTTTCCACATTGCGTAATAATTAATTTCTTATTTTAATACAGGTTTTGAAGCTATGACTTAAATAGATAAGGACTGATACAGCCAGAACTCTACACGATTCATAAAATTCGACACCACTTAGAAGTAATCATTGATGAAAAGGATGGGGAAAAAAGATGCAAATGCGTCTCAGGATTCGCCTGTGGACCATCACCGGAAACAAGTTGGTCAGTGGGAATGACTATGAAAAATAAGCTGCTTTTGATTGATTTATACTTTATTTTTGTTTTCTGTAACATTGATGAACTCTGGTTTATTGTAATGCTGTGTCTTTCATACCAATTTTTTGGTTTGCATCACTTGACGACATTCAATTATAATATCAACTCTACCAGCTTATTAATGTTGTATAGAAATATTATTTTAATGTTTGATGTTGAGATGAAAATGTTGCTGTTCTTCATTTAAATTCTCTGTACAAAACAAAGCAAAAAGATGTTATTTTAAAGGTAGTTTTTCCTACACCTAAGGATGAAGTCCATAGATAATTAAGCTTGTTTAATTTGTTAAGGAATTATTGCAGTTGGAAAGTAACTTTCAAATATTGGGTGTACAGTTCTAGTCGCCCATTCTGAATATTGGATATAAGCTGAATAATTCTGCTTAAATTTGTGCTTTATATATGTTTAAAGAAAATTCCTCTAATTTATAACCACAGTACAATCTTTAAAACCTTTAAATGGTGAATGATGGAGAGAACTGCTGGCGAAGTCATTGTCCTTGAAACTTTGGACTGTCTGAATGAAACATGGCTGCTATAGCATTACCATACACCCACCCATCCACCCACCCCAACTAGTTTTCATCTGCATGTCTCTAATATGTTGGAGCTGCACTGGTTTTATGTAAACAAACCATTGTTATTGTTTCTCTGTTCATAATTTTAAGTTTGATTTTACTTTTATGTTTAGGAAAGCAAAATGCTAAGAAAAGCAAAAAGGATATGAAGGAAATGAAGATGAGAGCAGACAAGAAGAAGTCAGCAATGACCATTAAGGTTAGTATTCACAATTTTATTTCTCTCGCTCTTATGAGTGCAAAATAACTTTGAGGTGGAAGAGTCAATAAAAAAACTAAATATTCTTAATTTGATTTCTAATATTAGCAGAATAAACAATTTATTCTACATCTATGTTTTATTAATTTCTGTAAGATAATGTATTTCTGGCACTGAAGGAAGAGCTCATCTATACATTTAAAACAACAAAACAATCAAATGGAAACGTTTATATTTATTTATTCACCGCTGACAACCATGGCAGAATGAAAGAAAACTAGTAATCATTTTGTTACTTTTTTGCCAGATTATCAAACGACGATATGAATGTATATGCTAAAACACTAATGAGTTTTGACTAATTATTTCCTCTTTAGTATGTTGTTATTTTTATTTTTTTTCTTTTCTTTTCTTGTTTCTCAGGAAGTGGTATTGGTCTGTGTCACCTTCTTGATGGTGATTACAGCTGTTTGTCTGTTTTTCTTCTGGTATCTGGGGAAAACTGAAGAGGCAGCAGCAGCTGATAAATTGCACCCGGCATAATGCTAGCCATGTGGATATGCAACCAAACTTGTATGCAAATGATTTGTAATGTGCATTCTCAGCTTCCTTTATATAAAGATTTTCTCATTTTAACAAAAAAATATATATACGTTTTAAATTATACCTTTTTCAGATTATTGATTTTGACCAATTTAAGGGAAGAAACTTTTTGAATGAAATCAGATGTGTGTAAAATGAAGGGTTTTTTTAAGATTGGCATTACTTAAGAAGGGTTGAACTCTGGTACTTAAAAAAAAAAACGTTTTTAAAAACATTTTCATAGTTATTTTTACATAATTTCATTATTTACTCTAATCATAGAAATTAAAAGTCTGTCATATATAGTCAGTCATGCATATTGTTTCAATGAGCAAATTGACCCGCAGTGCTGCTCATATCATTTCTGAGAATACCAGGATGCTATTTTAAATTGTCAGATGTGTTTCCTAGTGCATAATTCCCAGACCCCCACCAAAAAGAGAAGAAAAAGCTGCAAATCAAAAACTAGGAGTGGAATTTAAGTTGAAAGGTTTGAATTATTAAGTGAAAAGAAAATGTTTAGAAAGGGTAACAGACTTGAACTGCTGTTTTATGGAAATTCTGATTTGTTAAGTTTCAAACATTTAAAAATGTGCAGCTGTATTGTACTTAATCATAAAAATGGAATAAATGAATTAGTCAGTAATAAGGAAGGTCAAATAAAGCCAGACTGAAAATAGAAAAGCTGTAATCGTATCTGGCCAGGTTTCATTTGAACGTCCCTATGGGTATGAAGAAAATAGATTTATTACATGAAGATATTTAATTTAAAATCTAAAAATGATTTAAGAATCACCTTATTGATTTAGCAAAGTTGGCAATAATATCAATATTTAATTAGTAATAATAGTTTTGTATAACAATTTTAAAAGTTTTCTTAAAGTAATGTTATTAATAACATTCATTGTCCACATTTACTGAAGCTAGGATTGTTCAAAAGATATAAAATTGGATGGGTTGGGTCAGAATGATAAGTTATTGTTCAGGGACACTAGAACATTTACCAATTTTGAATTTTCTTTTTGGCAACAATTTGGAAGGGCTCAACTTGCATTTAAAATATAGACTACACAAATCCATTTTGTATTTAAGGAGAGAGACATTTTGAGCTGTTCAGTAGTAAAATCTTTATCCAAAACTGGCTAGCTTCGACCTGTCTTGTTAGAAAAACAATTGTAAATGGAATAAAATCCTGGCAACATCAATTAAGGGTGATCTAGTAAATCATTAAAAGAACATTGTTCTTCATGGTTTCCTTGTATAAGCCTTTCTACCTCCTTTCATTGCTAGTGTGTTCAAATGAATCCTGGCTGAAATAGCACTGCTGTAATGGTATCTGGATGGGCTTCATTTGGAAGTCTCTAGTACTAAAGTTAAAAGACATGGTTTTTGCATCGATTGATTTTGATTTTTACATTTCTTTGAAAGGAAGCTTTGAGACAATCCAGTGAAACTGGATAATCTGACAGCATAGCATCTTATTTTCTGTGTTAAATTGTAATGGTGTTTTACTTGCTAAAGGAAGGAAAAGTATTTGTATGTATGCATACATGTTATGAAAGTATTCCCCATTTCGGGGTTTACCAAGTTTGTCATTCCAGACTCTGCATTATCTTGAATAAAATACTAAAATCTGACCTAATTGTGAGATATTTTGCTTTGGAGAGGAAAAGAAAAACAGACATTAACCACATTTTGGTCTGGTTCAAGTTGTAGTTTACATTGAGAGGGCTTTTATAAAATAATAAAGCAGTGTATTTAAAGATTTTCACTTTTTTTTACACAGCTAAAAATGCATATTAGTGTTAAGAGAAAAAGTTTTGTTTTGTTATCAAAGTGACTGATGTTGATACCTACAAAGGGAGCTGTGTGAGGGGGTCACACTGAAAGTAATGAGCCTTAATTATAAGAAAACCACTGATTTTCTCTCAAAATGCAAAACCCCATAGAAATAGTTTGAATCCTCAAATCCTTGAATGTCAGGTGTTGCAGCACTTGGTGGCTTGCCCGAGTGTCACTTTCTAAAGACTTTGTTTCTAGCTTCCCATGGACATGTTCTTATGGATTACACTATTTTTCATGAGCAACTGACACAGCTGTTTCATGATAGACTCCAGCTGTAATGGCTACTGTGCTGCCACCTGAGTAATAATGATACTATATGATGTAAATAACAGGGGGGACATTACATAGGTAACTAAATAAAGGAACTGGAACAATGTTTTTCTTCCTACAAAGTAATGGCTCCTGAGAAAAATTGAGAAGGAAGACAATAATGTATTAAGAAAAAAATAAACTGGAAGAATTATAAATTTTGCTGGCTTTGTATAAACCGAGTCCTCACTCACTTTTGTAATGTTAAGTGGTAATTAGTAGTCTGAAATACAAGCCAATTTTTTTTCCATTCTAGCTTTTACTGTCAATAAACAGTGGAAGTGTCAATGACAGACCTTTATTCACGAGATATTTACATTCAAGTTTTCATCTTCATACATCTTTGGTCAGATCTAGAACTTTTCCAAGGTTATGCTGCCTCACACTTTGAAGAAACTGTGTCCATTGAATATCTGATTCTGTGGTTACATGACAATGACTAAAAAAGATAGAACAGATAAATCTGATTAAAAAAGGAGTCTTGTAGCACAATATTAGTTATCTAATGATATAAACAAGCAAAATGTCAAATCTGGAAAAAAATGAAGTTTGATGGCACCAGGGCTTTAGTAAATTGGTATCTGGTATAGTCATTTTTTGCCATCTATGGTTTGACTGGTGTAGTTCACTGTATCTTAGTGGAAGTTTCTGCTCTATTTTATCCAAAATATGCTTGATAAGGTTGATATCAGGCCAGTCAATACCAATGTTGTTGTTCTTCCATAAAAAAAAAGCTTGTAACTGCTGTTTGGAGACATCTTGCTGGAACAAAAGGCACAGTTTATGTTGCTATAGTAGAGGAAAGAAAACAGCAGAACAGTGCCCATGTACCGCTAAAATTAGTGTTCACAGCAGTCATATTGAGATGGCAAAACTATCTGCAAACTTTCCTTGCAGATGACAGTAAACTGAAAATCTTTATCTATCTCAGAAAAGCCTTCATCTAACATAACAAACCTGATCTCAACACTGGTAGAGTTGAGATGATGTTCATTTTATAGACAGTCGTTCACACTTTTTGTGGAAAACAACTGCTTTTGGCAACATAAGCTCAAGCTGCAGAATAGTCCCCACAATCAGATGTGGCTGAACTTGTAAAAATGCTGCCATTTTAAAATGTTGCAAGTGAGTCTTTAGATTGAGAAAGTAGTAAATAATTACCAGATACGGTTTAATAAATTCATCTCGAGTGTTGCCAAGTGTTGAGCCTGAAAAAAACAAATAAAAAATCAATTTAAACTGGCTACAGATTGTTCATTTGCATTATAGTTTATTGTTCTAGTACTATACACTTAATTTAATATGAAAGTTTTAAACTGATGAGTAATGTTTAGTAAACTTGGTAGTGCAGTATCTTTGTTCTTATCAGTCTGTTGGCATAGTTTCTAAATAATAATACTAGTGGAGAATTGTACTGAATATCACCTGGCTCACAGAGTGTGTATACTGATAACTTATTTAACCAGCAGATCTCATGTCCTAAACTTCATTCTAAGAGCAGATTTTTGAGTGGATACAAACTGAGAGATTGAAAATGATCATTAAATGTGAAGTTATCTCTCTTACAACAATATAATTATAAACCTTGGATCAGAAAACAATATGGATTTAATCTAATTTTTAAAAAACTAGTTTCATAAGTTGATCAGTTTAATTTTAATGTATGTAGACAACATTAACTTTTTTTAGCCAAATAGATAAATAAATAAATCCCCCCCATTACTTTAAAAAGTGAAATAGAATAACAGAAGATGAACATACATTACTGCTAACAATATGATAATGCATGGGTGGATAGAGGCAGGAAGCTAAATTGTCCACAGTGGGACTTAACTGCTTCACATGGTCACTGAGATCATCAAATTGGCTGATTTGGCTTTCAGTGTCACATTTGCCATTCTTCCTTATTACGTCAATGGATTTCTTGAGTAATGATCTTGCTACTTTTATAAGGCCCAGGCATGGACTCAGCAACTGTTTTTCAGCCTCCGTCCACTCATCCTTATTGCTCAGACTGCTGTCATTTTCATTTTCCAGGTTACTGCTCAAATAAGGGCACTGACCACAGTCATTTGATGCCTGTCAGAATAGAACACAATAATCAGTCTATTCCAAATCTCTGTTAACTGATTCTTGTTCAAATTTTAAAACAAAAAAAAAAAAAACAACTTGACCAAGAGTGCATGGAAAAAAAAAACAAAGAAAGCAATGATTACCTAAAAAAACAATCTGGTTGTGTTGTTTTGGACTTATGGGTTGACTACTGTTAATGCATATGATGTAATCTGATGCAAGAAAAAAATCTCTAAATTCTGTTACCTGGCAACCCCATGTCGTGTGTGAAAGATTAGGACAATCTCAACTTTCCCAACTTTCTTCGGTAAACTACTAGGGGTGTTCAAATTAAACCTGGCCAGATATCATTACAAAAATGCTATTACAGCCAGGTTTGATTCAAATGTCCCTAGTAGCCAACAGGTCAATCAATGAAGCCTGCTTAAATGACTTTAATCAGCCTGGAAGTTTCTGGGTGAATGTGAGCCTCAAGGGGGAGAGAGAGAGAGACAGAGAGAGATTCTGACTGAGTCAAGTTAGCAGATGAACACTCCTAATTTAAAAAAAAAAACTTGTTTTTCATTAAGTTGCTTTCTAGCAGAATCATGCAAGATCAGAAGCAAATGAAGGAATCATTAAACAATTCATTTATATTAGTAGTAATGATCTACTCATCTGCATCGGATAACCCCTTCAAAACAATACATGCATCCCCTAGTGGTAATTTGCAGCCACAAGGGCAGGTTACAGTGCCACTGTGTTCACACAGTGGTGTTCAGATGAAAAGTAAAACTATCCCGACTCAAGAAATGCTGACTACCAGAGACTGTTTTCACTGGATTCTTTCTCACTTCGGTATGTGTGAAAACATGTTTCTCCATCATGGTATTTGGTGCACTGTGCGCTACAATTTTCTAACTGCAATAATTTTGTTCAATTTAAGTTTTATCATCCTGTCGATTTTCTGAATGTGCCACAATTCCCATGACTCCAAGATCGGCTAAATGAATTTCTCTACATTTTCATTAGCTACACCACAGAACACAGCTTGTGGTTAGCAGGCCAGAAAGACTAATGATGGTTGCTTCATACTATTCTTTTATTTGCTTCTGGTGAGCAGAGAAAACATTCTGTTTCCACCACACAAATACATGAGCATACATGGCAAGTTGATCAACAACAGTAGTGAGCACCCTCTTTAGCTCTCACTGTCATTAAATACGTAGCTGTTCTCTGATGGCAGAATCAAGCATTCTAGCAGTGCAGCATCTACAGACTGATGCAAGCCATAATTCTGCATTCATAAATAAAACATTCCAATTTCATAGATTAATCAATGTTAGGTATGACAATTAGAAATTCCATACGTATAAAAAATGTTTATTTTTTAAATATTCCTTTACCTCTTCTATTTCTTTTATAGCATCTTTCACTAAATCCAGAGACTGCTTCATAAGTACCAACAGTGCACTTTTATTGTCTGAAATCAAAGCAATCAGACTGAAAACAGCAAAATATATTTTGAAAATTACCATTAAGGCTGCTGCTCTAAACAAGAGTCATGCACTATGTGAGTAACGAGCAAAATGGATTATGCAAAGAACGTATTTCTCCATCTCCACTGTAAGCTTATTGATGCCAATACTGGCTTTGGGAGGCATTTCTGTAGTTTTAGAAAAGCAATTCTGGCACCAGGCATGTGATTGGATTACACTGACCAACATATGATTAGGAAGGGTAGTGGTAAAACAACTTGAAATTATGCCTTGAAGTCTCTTTATGTTGTGTGAATACTGTTCTTCTTTCTCTGGCTTTTGATTTTCATGAGTGATGATGATGCTTGTGTTGTGTTATAGGCTTCACTACACTATAATTATTTTCTGTAACACTTTCATATTAAACACACTAAATATATACGTACATATCCATTATTTTTGAAAACAACAATCTTTAAACCATCTGCCATGATTTACAGGTTATTTATCGATAATCATTTGTGTATTTCATCAATGGTAGGTGTCCTGTATGGACATGCAGAATTTTAGATGCTTGTACTAGTGACCATGGCACCTGCCACCCAGAAACTGATGAAGCAGTGGCCATAATCTCTGTCAATCTCCAAAATCTAAAAACAACAAAACTTTGGAGTTATTGAATTTGCTCCTCAATTACAAGCCACCTGAAATACATGAGAAGTAATCGCATGTGAATATACAGGCAGCCAATTTAAATAGTCAAACTGTAACAGTTGAGGTGTACAAAATTAACGGAACAAGAGGCTGACTACTTTATTTATTCCATAACTAAAAATATTTTTACTAATAACTTACTAATGTCTTTAATTACAAAGAAATTCCACAAAATTTTCACATTTTATACTTTTCAAACATGCATGCACAACAGAGCTTTTCTGTCAAAAAAACAAACAATTTTGTGTACATCCGAGTGATAAATGTGTAAGATGGTGTACTGTACAGCATTTGTATGGGTTCGGACATTACTTATTTTTGTACTCTCACTACAGCAGCCTCTGAAGTATCTGCATTCAAATAATTATTTATTTCTTTCTTATATGCATTTGATTAATTGTAATTAGAAAATTCTAGTAGTGAAAACAAATCATAGCATTGATTATTCTAAGGGAAAAAAAATTCCTAAATTCACTTTTGATCAAAACAGTTTCAAATATCATCTATTGTGTGTGTGCGTGCACGCGTGTGCACATGCTATCTTAAGATACTGTAGACAGCTAATACTGATGCTAGGATTTGAAACAGGAATCTCTGGTTGCTAACCCATGTGTACTACCAACTGAGTTCAGGGGCATTCCTGGTTCAAATCCTAGCATCAGCATTAGCTGTCTACAGTATCTTCATATACTGAAAACACATATATACAAAACATCATTCTACTTGTGACAAAAATACTAACTCAGTTACTGATACTGCATTGAGTTCTGTAGCAAAACATCATCTATTTTGTTTTAAAATTAAGCAACATATTTGTTTACTAACCTTTAAAAGCAACATGTTATTGTAATATTACTCTTATGATGCTGATCTTATCCTCCAAAAAATGTGATATATCACTATTATTCAGGATTTGTTTTTAATAAAAAATTTACTAATTAAAAATCACCAAATGTATATATAAAATAATTAACTATCTGCATATAAATTTTTTTGAAAGTGCATTATCTTTTTTTTCAACTCTTTTGAAATTAGAGTAGCATCCAACCCCATCATGAATACAACATATAATCTTGCACAACTGTGACACATTTGAAGCTATTCGCTCTCTTCTTGACAGGAGAGCCATGGCATCACCCATACATGTTTGAAGAAAAACATTACAAGTTTAAATTTCATGACATATTCATAAAGGATAAGGGTAAGTTATTATTTTTTTTTTTTACAAATTAAGTCTGTTAATTACTAGATTTCATTTAAGAAAAGTGTATTCTTTGATTATTTCCAACAAAATTTGCAAAGTGAAAACTTTCATTGGCAATGTTTACCTACCTTTTGGCATAGAAGCAAATAGGTCTGCATGTTCCCAAACTATGCCTGTAGTTTGAAGCTGTGCTGGTAATCTAAAAACAAATATGGTAATGTTATTCAGGCTAAGAAATTACAATAAAATTAAAATGACAGATTTCTACTTTCTCTTTAGCAACAACAGCAGACCATCGAAGCAGAAAAAAAAAGAAAGAATACATAACAGTTACTCTAGAATCAAAATTCACAAACAGAAAACCAATAAACAATATATTCATAATCTGTTCTAGTCTTTAAAAAACCAGAGATATATGCCTACAAAAAACATCAGACAGTTAATTTCTTATGCTAGCCAGATATGTTAATGTAGAAGCACCTCTGTCAAGAGAAGTAAAGCAAGTATCATCATACTTACCCATAACATCCTGTGCGAATACAGTCTGTGTGTGTATGAACTCCTTTCAGAAGGTTCAATATTGTCTTTCGATACAAATTCCTCAATAAAAGACCTACAAATTTTGTTTAAACAACATCAAAAAGTTTTAAATATTTTTAAATAACACAACATCATTTTTTAAAATCATTATTGCTATTATCTATTTGGGAGTGTTGTGCATGCGTGCACACACCAATCTCATGTTACAAGAGCAGAATTACTAAACTGATCATTCAAAAATCCTTTCCTACTTGGTGGTTTCTAACTCGTGACCATGGCAATTGCTATCTAGAAGCTGATGAAAAATTTGCCACATCAAACGTTTTTAAGGCTTTGGAAACTGACAGCTGCTCTGTAGTCATGAAGACCGTGTGATAGCAAGATTATTACACAAAGAAACTGCTTTCAAATGGTAGGCTGCTTAGTTGATTTCTTTTTGGTACACTTTAGCTGGGTCAGAGATTTCACGTTTTTCGTTGAATGTGTTTCTTATTGGGAAAATGGCACAGGAGGTCAAAGTATTTTTAGATGGGAAAAAGACGACGATGACTTGATAGCCAACAACTTAAAATCACCTACATAGAACATACACTTACATAAAGCCCCTAAAGGTATGGCACTGATAACGGAAAAGTAAATAAAGAAATAAAATTAATTGCTAAAAGGAAAGTAGAAATCTTTTACTCCCATCATCCTTGTTGTCTTGCAAATATTCAGATGCCTTCACAAAATTATTTATTTTCTGACATTGTGGTCCAGTGTAGACCACTGCACTGCTAAGGCTAAGCACCACCCCCAAGTTTTAATACTGGTTGGGACTGGCTCAGTTTAACATATCTTCCCAGAATGGTTTCTGTTTGCTTCTTCACCAGCTGGCCATACGAGTTTTCTCAGGTGCTCCAGTTTCCTCCAACATCTGGAAAAACAGAAAGTTCTAGCAGAGATTTTCTGGCTACTTGTGATGGCAGATCCATAAGCAGCTCTTGACTGGTTGGCATCATAACCACCATTTAAGAGCTTCCAGCCACACCCAGATAATCTTCTTGGTCAGCAAGGTAGACAGATGCCAAGATATGGATCCAAACAGCAAACCACCAGATACCCAAGGAAAAAATTTTTTGTTAAATATACTGCATAAAAACATTTTTAAACTTTCAGTTTATCAAAACTTAAGCAAATATATTTATGTAGTGCCATTGTTTCACTACTATAGATCAATCAGAAACTTAGTGGATGGCAGAGTACAGTGTACTATCTCAGTGTGGCAAAGGGCTCGAGTTTCATTCCAACTGGAAACTGACTTGGTTTGGCAAATCTAATATAATTTCTTCTCAGTCTTCTGAACCAGAATTTCTCATTGTGGGTTTCCTCCAATAACTAAGCTTTCCATCTCCTATGGAAGAAGTAAGTGCCAGACCTCATAAGGTGAATAAATGGCAATGCTTGTTAGAGGTAATCAGGGCACTGAAACTTCAAGACAGAAATAAAGCAACGTAAATTCGAAGAAAAGATATGAAGAGAGACCTTCTCTCATACCAAAATTTCCATAAGCTTTCTGGTCTATATGTATAAAGTTTATTGCAGCAACACCATGAAATGGCAAAATTCTAATTCCCAAAATAAAATAATTATTTTAAAACAAGGGGAGATAACATCGAATTTTAAATTGTTCAGCACAATCAGCTGAGATGTTTAAATGTTACCATCTGTAGCTCTTTCACAGCAGAAGAGGTTAAATAATTGTAGCAGTAAGCAAGGAGTAAAGTTGAAATTTAATTGCTATAAGTGAACAACAAAAATGAGTGTTTCTGGAACATTAAAAAAAAATTAAACAAAAAAGTCTCTCTCAAGTTACCTTGTGTTTTTGGCAGACAATAAAATCCTGACACCAAAGACAATATCAGAGCTTCCAAGTTGCTGAGGAGTTTGCATGTCTCCTGATACAAAATAAAACACAAATTAAATCATTTTAAGTTGGATGATCAGAAACATCAAGTTACACTTGATAACATGTGACTATAAGAAACGCCATAAACCTAAAGTATCTGTCAAGAGCTTTTTTAGACATTTATAAAACCATCTTTCCACAAACTACTAAAGACCAACCATTACATGCATCAAATGCCTTAAGGAATACTTGAACATATAAGATACTCATACTTAAATTGAAGTAGTGACTCTACTTGCCATAATTATTTGCTAATGTGAAAACTTATTGAAAGGTTTATCTTGAAACCCATTAAACATTGCATCCACTTAAGTCAACCCACAAACTTAAAAAAAATCACAAATGTACCACAATTCTCAATAGCCACACAGCACACAATTTATGTAAATAAAGTTAGAAGAGTAAAAGATAAATGTCACACTAACCTCAGATGATGGAAAAGGTGGTTTAGAAAAAGCCAGTGACAGCTTCGTAACCTCATGTGACAATAACTGGCTGATTTTTTCTGTTTAAAAAAAAAGACAGGTAAACTTAAATAGCAACTACTCTATATATATGACAGAACAACACACAACTTTAACATGGTCAAAGTAGAGTGGTTATGAATAGGAACGAATGAGTTGTCTCTGCTATTAGCTACTATTCTTAAGATTTCCAAATAAACATTAAATTTATTTATTTTGAAAGAAAAGAGTTTTTTTAAAATCTGAGGCAGCAATAGAAATGAAGATCATATACAGGTTAAATAAGTAAAATCTACTGTTCATCATCATTCTTTATATTTTTCGATGAAACAACAGTGTCATGGTCCTTATGACACATTATACATCATTATTTTGTAAATAGTCCTGCATAAAATTACAAGCAAAACAAAGAAATAACCATCCTCTTTAATTACCTGAATTTTTCCAGTATTCATTTGCCTTAAAGTCTTCAGATTTTTTATGTTTGGGTTCCCCATCTTTAAGATATTAAAAATAAAAAATTGTATTATTTTAAACAAAATATTTCAGACAACAAATAGCTGAAAATGAAATGATACAGGAATTTTTAGTTTAACAATGATATTCCCCTTTATGCACTAGGAAGGGCAGTTTAGCAGCTTTTAAAAGTAGTTTATGATAAATATCCAGTTACAATAGGATATATATTTTTAATTGGGATTCTTCACTACTATCATAGTTCAGAAACTATGAATGGAAAAAGAAAACAACAAATTGCATGGAGACAGATCAGGGCTGCATTAGATACTGATATTCTGACATGCCCAATGCAGAGTTTTGAAAGCAAAAGGAGTAAAGTGAGATACTTCAGGAGATAGTTTGATAGGTTTTTATGAATGAGGTTGTGTGTTGGTGAGTGCATTTGGAAACCCAAATTCTGTATCTGCTTCCTTCCATTCCATTAACAAAAACTAGTTAACTTCCAAAAACTCACGATGCTTTAAATTCAATTCAAAATGAAGCTGAAGGCATAAAATTTGTCTGAATTCAGAGCAAGGCAATGGATGGTCTGAATTTGCTACGATGTCAGAACTCTGCTGTGTAATGAAGTACTGGACCAGCTAAACTTGGCCATACATCGTACTTTGTATCTCAATTCTTCGATATTATATATCACCAAACACAGAAAACATTTAGGATACTTCACTTGGGTGCGTTTTGTATTATGAACCCCTGATAATACTGCATGTCACGCAGAAATTCATTAGAATAGTTTTTGAATATTATTATATAGTAAGTTAATAATGTAAATAGTCTTCATCTGTAAGCATAAAAGATTCTGCTTATGTCAGCACAACAACATTACTGTCTCTCACCGGTGATCTAGCAACTCTCGGTAAACGATTCATCTACCCCTCTTCTAAAGCAATAGTAAATACCACCACCACTACTACCGGTAACGTACTTACTACTACAAACCAGCTACCAAATATTACGCTTGAGACGCTTCTAACTAATGCATCTCTTGAACAGCACCAACGCACCATCTAATTCTTTCACGAGAAGACCCAGAGTTTCTAAGAAGTAACCGAACACGTTTCCATTCCCCATGGAGGCGGCCATGTTGTTAGGTCTGATGGCGTTCACCAAAAATCTTCACTATAAATATAAACGAAAAGAAATTTAAAAAAAAAAAAAAAAAATAATGTGTTTGTTATTACGAATTAAAAGTCGATTCTTAAAAAGTAATTTATTAATTTAATTGTTTTTTTGTATAAAATTTACTTTTTAGTTATTTATTTAAAAAATTAAAACAGAGTATTCTTGGTGTGGGGTGGAAACCTGTTCCCTTCTAATGGCCTTTTAACCATACAGACACGTGATATTATTTACTGCTATTATTATTGCTGGATACGAATAATACAACAGTCAATACACGACGTGCAAGCAGAGATGCATTCTTTGTTTGTTTGTTCCATCTCCGAAATACATTTTTCAAAAGTGCTTAATAATAGTGATGTTAATGCGAGTAGCAGCAACAATAATAGAACCTGATGTCAGGGGGAGATAATTCCGCGCTGACTTATTGCGGCGGGGAAAATGGCGGACACTGATTTAGATGCTATTCGGGCCCGGCGAATGGCTGAGCTTGGGAAAGAGTATGGGGTAAGGTCAGGCGATCTTTGGTGGTCGGGGGAAAAAAAAATCATGCATTTAAACCGTTATTTCATAATATCGATCCTTTTTTAAAAATGATCTGAACCAGGAATGCGAAGGGGAAAGAAACAACCCCCCCCCCTGGTTATGGTCTTGGATTTGATTGTCTGGATTATAGTTCACGAGAGTAAATGTTGGTTTGTATGTCGAGTTCGAGTGAGATTTGGCTGTCACCGACCCTTCCTGGACGGGTAATCTACGCCGTGTGTTTGTACCGCGGTAAATAACCGTACACCGAGCAAGAACAGAAGATGTCGTACACTTTCATCAGGAGATACACTGTTCACACAAGCGTGTGAGAGGGGGGGGGGGGGTGTGTTCTCGTCCCTTGGGTTCAGATTTTGTGCCTTTAAACATTCAAACACTTTCCAGGTCGTCTGTGGCATAATAAAGGAATAGTAACATGTATGTGACAGTCGTCAAAAATGAAGTTACAAACCCATGGCAACGTTTGATGCTCACATATCTGGGCGATGTAAGGGCCGCTCGGCACCAGGTTCCAACAAGTTGCTACCTGGTGTGGCTGTGGACACCCCTCTCACTATGCCACATGCATATAAATTTTATTTCTGTTATTTTTTTTGTTGTAAGGATGTTGTTACATCCCTGTTGCATTGTTGGTGTCATAGATCGTCACAAATCATTGATTTATACAGGAGAAAAGAAAAAAAAAATTAATCTAAGACTGGGAATGAAGAGAAAAAAAAAACACAAACAAACAACCACTGTATTCTTCACACATGAAATTTCCTTCTATGTTTTTTTTTTTCTTCTGGATTTATTTTTAACTAGAATAAAGATGGGGCTAACAATGCTGAAATGCAAGAAGAAAAGGCAAGACAGGCTTCTGAAATAAAGAATTCTATTTTATCTCAGGTGCTCAATCAATCAGCACGTGCCAGATGTAAGTACAGGCAATGACAACAGTGGGGCTTGCTGATTCTCTTCTACCCGTTCTGCTGCAGATCATAGTTACCTTTAGTATCTTAAACTTCTATTAGTACTGGGAAAATATCTGTTTCTCTCTCTTGCTCACTTAGTCATGATTTTTTCATTCACAAAAAAAAAAAACACATGCACACACTAGATTATAGACTTAATGCATATGAATGAACCCCAGTAATAATGGTGATAGAAAGTGTTGCTTTTGTTTATTAAATAACAATTGTCTCCCTTAAGACAAATTTTTTAAACTGCAAATGTATTTTATTATTTATTACAGATATAAATGCTTATAGATTCTGCTTTTGACACTACATTTACTATGTTATTAATGCCTAATATTGCACATAACCACTTTTTAAAAATTTCATTCGAATGCATGTGGATTTCAACTTCATAGTCTTGCATTAGTGGTTCAGTGATTAATATCATTGTAATTATACTTCCTGGAACACACTGAAACCAAGTATATATAGCTAGTTATTTATCTTTATGCCATGGGTAGACAAGCATAGATCATTGACAGCAGTCCTTAATAACTATTAATTTTTCTAAATAATTTTGTTATCTGCAACTCTTATATGATCAATGCTATTACAGAGATCTTTTTTAGAAAAGAACATTGTTTATATATATATATAATTTAGTTACTTTATGCTTGTTCTTTCGAATTGTTTTTCTTGACACACTCATAGGAAGAGTTAATCTTTATAATGGTTTTCAAATTTTCTTTTCAGTGAATACAATTGCAGTTGCCAAGCCAGAGAAAGCCCAGATGGTTGAAAACATGCTCATTCAAATGGCCACAATGGGACAGTTACCATCTAAAGTATGCTCATTCATTGTTAGAAAAAAAAACATTTGTTTATAGTTAGACTACTTTTTGATACCTTTGCTCATTCATTTGGAAACTTAAGAAAGTCAAAGTTTTCTTTAAGAATGAAAATAAAATCCCAGATCCAGCTGGTTGCTTCGGAAGATGGCTTTCCTTTAACCATGTATGAGTGTATGTGAGAAAGAGAGACAGAGAATAGGATTGAATCAGTGTTTCTGCCATTAGTCCCCCCCCGGCCTCAGGTTTTAATGAACAGGATTATTATTTTTTCTTTCTTACATGAAAAAAAAAACAAAAACAAGCAAGTAAACTCCAAAATAATGAGTTGAAGAAATCTTCTAACAAAACTTTTAATTATATAGTTTTAATTGCAAGATTTGAAGAATTTTGTATTTATGATCTCCAACATTTGTCTAAAAACCCACCCTCAACAATGATAACAACAAAAACTTGTGGGAGAGAAATAACATCAGCTAGTTTTATATAAACAAACTTATACGTAGCACATAAAAGTTGTGAATAGAGAGAGAGAGTGTGTGGGTATATAGATAGTTTTTATAAGTTATTTGAATTTTGAAACAAATGGAAGTATTTGTTAAGTTTTATTTATTTTTTAATTGTAAAAATCTTTTATTTGAAGTCAATTTTCAGAATGTTTCACCAGTTATTTGATTCAATTGTCTAAATTACATTACAAAAACTTTTATTCAAGTACACTGTTGTCTAAATAATTCAATGCCATCAACCTTCTTCACATCTCATCACTTTCAGCTTATCTTTTGGCTATCTGGACACTAATTTTTCAAAAAAAGAATTTTTATATCTAACAAGAACCAGATCTTAGTGCTTAATAGCTTTTCACTGAATACAATTTAATAATTTAGCATAATTGATTTTTTTTGTTTTTTTGGTAATGTAAATTTTATGTGAGTAGAATCAGTTTACTATGAAATCTGTTTATTATATTTTAGCTTAGTGAAGAACACCTTATTAAATTATTGGAACAGGTTAGTGAAAGAACTCAGCGCAAAACCACAGTGACAGTAAGTTTACATTTTTATATTATCTTTTCAGAAGTAGGATTTTTTTTGTGAACTAGTTAATGTTTATTTTAGTGTTCTCTGCTATGGAAATCTATAATTCTACAGTAAGGTTGGACTGATTTGGTAATGTGGTATAATCAGTTTGTCTCCAAGTGTTCTTGAAGGGATTTATTCTAAGCCAGACTGCAGTCACCTCCCCATTGCCAAAAGCTGTTTATACTAAAGTGGGCTACTTTTTCTGAAGTTTCATCATGAAAGATTGTCACGTTGACAAAACCATCCGAGTTCTAGTCATTGCATTGAATCCTTGCTCTGACAGTGTGTTAATGAAAACACCACTTCTCAAGATATTCTGAGAAATTTGTGTAATGCTTGTCATTGTGTCTAACATAATTAATTTAATTTTATTTTTTTGTTTTTATTAATGTTTTGGGAAAAAAATGT
The DNA here is from genome assembly GCA_018389105.1 of Nautilus pompilius. Classification (NCBI taxonomy): domain Eukaryota; kingdom Metazoa; phylum Mollusca; class Cephalopoda; order Nautilida; family Nautilidae; genus Nautilus; species Nautilus pompilius. The sequence goes on along the minus strand of JACATO010000985.1, from coordinate 425,351 downwards.
TGTCTCCATAGTTCTGATAAGAGGTGCTTGATTGCAAGGCCAATCAATGGATTAGTTAACTTTATACTTGATGGAGATTGCCCTTGAAGAATATTTCAGAGTACTCTTGACAACTAACCGGACCATCTCCATCACGAAGTCTTCAATCAGTTTTGCAACCAAACAGTCCTGTCAATATCCTGAGGATTTCAGCAGGAAAAGTTTGCAGAAACATCAATAAAAATAAGATTATTTAAGTGTTAATAAAATCTTAAATTCTTGTTGAACAGAATAACAATACAACTTTTGTTTGTTTGTGTGCGTGAGTGAGTGATATTCAAAGCATGTTTCATCCATACTTCCAATTTATCATTGTTAATTGTTACCCCAAGGAGGTAGGCATCCGGTGGTCAGACCAAGAACACTAGCCAGTGGTGTGAAAAGGGAGTACATACCACCAGAAAAGTGGTGAATATTAAGGTGTTTTCTCCCATCCTAGCAAAGAAAACCTATTAGAAAAGGGAGGAAACCTACACAGAATAGACTAAAGAATGGGAGAAGCCAACACCTTGACAAGTGATCAAGCATGCTACACTAACTGGCTGTTTTCACAAATTATATCTGCATTACTCTTTTGTATAAACAGTTCTCTTTTCAACCTTTTGTTTTTATTTTCAGTTTGATAGAAGAAGAGTTCATATGGATGATTCAGATGAAGATTTTTGATTTGTATAGACATTCATCAGCTTTCAGCCAGAGTCAAAATACCCTTTCTTCAGATCCATATTGGATTATTAATGAACAGTTTTGTTGTGGTTGGTTACGTTTTGCCTGAATAGACCTCTACAACTCCAGAACTAGATGCCACTTCAGGACTGTTTCTTTCCTGTGTAATTTCCAGAACTTTTGCTATACATCACTTAACAGCACAGCATTGTTTCCAAAAATGAAGTTGTCAATCTGTTTCATCTTCAGAATGTAATTTCACATTGTTTTGGGGTTTTTGTTTTAGTTTCATGAAAATATTATGATTGTCTTGGAAAGAAAATTGTTTAAGAAGAAATTATTTGAGAGGTAAGACTAGAGATCCAGTCTTGTTTCTGAAAGTTTTCATAATAATTGGTATATATTGCAAGAATAAACTTTACATTTTCTTTATTATATTATGCCTCACACCTTGCTGAAATGATTAAGCAACTTATTAAAATTATTACCATAGCAATATAAGTTTTTTTTTAAAAGATTGGTTTTCTATTTCAATGCAAAGCAAACTGATTTTGAATAAATTCTTTTAAAAGAGCTAAGAGATATTTCTGTAGAATTGTGTAAAACTGCAAGAAAACAACCAGAACAAAGGATTGAATGTGATAAATTGACATGCAATACACACCAAACAAAATATACGGATATTTATATGACTGTTTACAGTCCTGATGGCCATTGTAGAAAGTACTGTGATTCTTCACCTTTCTGTCAACTCAAGGCTTGAGTTATGCAATACTTCTATTGCTTTAAGTGGCTCTCTGTGTGGGATGTTCCCACAAAAGTCTCATTACTGTCAGGTGATGATTCTAAATTCTAAATATGCTTAACAAGCATCAAGTTGGATATAAAACTTATTATAAGTGTTCACAGCATGAAGTTACTGAACAGTGAATGTATGATGTTTGCATGATAACTAATGATGAGTAGTGATACCTTAGCCATAGCTAGAGATAAACAGATGTAGCTTCTGAACTTAGTGCAATGCAGTGTCATAAGGCAACCTTGACAGAGATACAGTGAGGTCAGTTCAATTCATGTAAGATTTGGCAGTGGGTGCCATAGGAGTACTGACTGTTATGATAACTGCTGCATCATCCATCTGGCTTGATGTAATTGAACTATCTCAGCACATTCCATCAAGAATGAATTGCACCATTTGTGGGACCTGTATTTCTGACTAAACTGTATAAAAATAGGATACACTCAACTAATCTACACTGGACATCCAGTATTTTACATTCCTACCACTAGAATATAGATTGAGATTGGAGTGGCCTAGGACTTGTTTGCAGGCAGACTAGAACCAGATTCTCATCTTTGATGAAAGTAAATTCACCCTTCACTTTGCTGGTGGTTTGTGCTTGGGAACCTAATCAATGTTATGTTGACTAATGTTTTAGAGAAACTGATTTTGAGATGGTGGTGTCTAGTCTGGGGTACTTTGTTATGTGGTCACAAAATTTTTCTGTAATCATTTCATTTTCAAGGATGATAATACAAGTTTTCATCATGCAAGAATAGTTATAAACTATTGTCAAAAGGAAAATAACAAATCTCTCCCATGGCTTAGTCATTCCTCTGAGATAAATCCCAGAACGTGTTTGTGATGAGACGTGCATTGGACAGCAACTACAGTGCTCTAATGTTTAGTTTGCACATCAATTTAAACTCATTATTATGTAAATAAAAATTTCATATTTATAGGTTGAGATTGAAATATCTTATGAATGATTTTGTTGGAGTGAAAGTAGCTAACCAGGATATTTAATCATTTTTTTAAATAGATTAGTTAAAACTGGGCATAATCTTTGGATACTGTAATTTGTTTAGTGTAAAGAAAGAATAGAAAAGATCTTTTAGTTGTGAAAATATAGTATACTTTTGCATAAGAGCATTTTGGGGATGCTTTAGTTCTTTCTTTAATTGCATCTATTTTATATTTTAGAGGAATGCTTTAAAGTTTATTTTAGAGTAAACAGTAGCCTCTGAAACTAATAAAATTTTATTGCATGGCTTCATGTGAGTTAGCAAAAGTAAAATTGATCTACAGTATTGAAAGGCAGTGACTGGTGTATAAGTGACTGAATATTTGTTGAGCAGCAGTATATTGGATAGAAACAATAGGAAAAGTCATGAAAGGTCATTGTGTAGTGAGATGAAACTTGAATGATAGTTTAAAAATGGTGAGTGTGCTATCAAACAGCAGGCAGGCATTGTGACATTGCAAAACTTTATCCGAAAAAAAGAGTGCTGATACATTTGATTCTGATGATGGCTGCAGATAACATGCTATGGATGTTAATGGATCAAATTGAGGACAGTACCTCTATTTATCAGCACGTGACGCTTGAATTACAAATAGTAAAGCTAAACCCTTTTGATTGCTTGCTAAAGAAAATGGCTAAATCATGGAAAAGTAAAGCTAAGCAAAGTTTCTGATAGGTTTATGTAAATGTACGCACTTCTGCTAGTGACTTGTTTGGCACATTTTTCTAACACTTGGCTCAGTATTCCAAATATGAGAGAAAAACTACTGTGATTCATTGGAAATGTAACTAAATTTACTAATCTCTGATCATTTTTTAGATTAATGTGCTAAATGATTAGAGTTGAATGGCTGAGGGGGAATAATGAACAAATAAATTGCTATAAACTTATTTTATAATTAATAATAATAAAAAAGTTTAAAAATTCACTCAAAACTTTTTTTAATATTAAAATTAAGATTTCTTTTGTAGACAAGAAACATGAAAAATATTTTTCTTTGCTATATATTTGTATGCTATACTAGGGGCGTTGAAATAATTAGCTAAACAATGTAGGTATCAGTTTCTATCATATACTATATATATATATATATGTTGCTTCCCCTCGTTCTAGACCATCAGAGTTGTCGCCCTTATTACAGAACATCTTCCGGTGAACCACGACAGCTATGTCGTTATTGGTTGCAAGGATTTCGAGAAGACACTGGACCCTAAACAACGTAAGCGACCCCTTTCTTCTCCAGATCCACAAATTTGATCTGTGGGGGTGCTTTATTTAAAGTGATACTTTATACCTGCATCTTTAAGCGAGATGTCATCCACGCGAAGAGCCCGGTGTGTGACTGGACTCTGGACCCTGGCAGTAGACCGGGAGCTGGCTACTGGTCTAGATGAACGATGTGTGTGTGTCGGTCCTGAGATCACCTTTGATGTCTCACCTGTACCGGTTTTGGTGCATTTCGTCGTTCAAGCTCCCCGCGAAAACGTGTTATTGTTTAAACCTGCCCCCCCCAATAACGTTTCTTCTCATGGTCGACCTCCGAGTTTCTCAGCTGACGGGGTGGAGGACAGCCACAGGGGGGAAGCTCGCTGCTACACGGACCAGAATCTAAAGGTCCCCATTAACCCGCTCCGCTGATTGTAACGGTGGTGATTGGAAATTTAAAGAGACTGAACGAAACCCAGAATTTGCGGTTTGCGATGTTTACGATCCAAGAGAAGGGGGAGATAACGCGTAAAAAACACCGAATCAAGTAACAATGATCCAAGAGAAGGGGGGAGATAATGCGTAAAAAACACCGAATTAAGTAACAATGATCCAAGAGAAGGGGGGAGATAATGCGTAAAAAACACCGAATTAAGTAACAATGATCCAAGAGAAGGGGGGAGATAATGCGTAAAAAACACCGAATTAAGTAACAATGATCCAAGAGAGGGGGGAGATAATGCGTAAAAAACACCGAATTAAGTAACAATGATCCAAGAGAAGGGGGGAGATAACGCGTAAAAAACACCGAATAAGTAACAATGATCCAAGAGAGGGGGGAGATAATGCGTAAAAAACACCGAATTAAGTAACAATGATCCAAGAGAAGGGGGGAGATAATGCGTAAAAAACACCGAATTAAGTAACAATGATCCAAGAGAAGGGGGGAGATAATGCGTAAAAAACACCGAATTAAGTAACAATGATCCAAGAGAAGGGGGGAGATAATGCGTAAAAAACACCGAATCAAGTAACAATGATCCAAGAGAAGGGGGGAGATAATGCGTAAAAAACACCGAATCAAGTAACAATGATCCAAGAGAAGGGGGGAGATAACGCGTAAAAAACACCGAATTAAGTAACAATGATCCAAGAGAAGGGGGGAGATAATGTGTAAAAAACACTGAATCAAGTAACAATGATCCAAGAGAAGGGGGGAGATAATGTGTAAAAAACACCGAATTAAGTAACTGATGAATGTTGATATTTATATTTATTCCTTTTAACTGCCCGATTAATTCATTATTTTTTTTATTTTGAAAAATTCTTAATTTTCTTGCTGAGAAACAAGTTCATTACACAGATTTGTAATTTAAAAAGATTTCCTGGTGTTTTAAAATTAAAAACACCATTTGTTGGTCTTGTCTTGGTGGCTTTTTTTTGAGAAAACTTTTTAAGTTGACATCTGTAATTGGCAGGCACTATCAGCCAGTTGCCAGCAGGTCGTGCAGGCTGAGTATAGCAGCAATGGTGAAGGACCACAGGCGAAACACTTCCCTCCAAAAATTACCACAATGCTGCCTGCAGAAACCTTCAAGGACAAAATTGCATTTATCACAGGTGGCGGAACAGGTCTTGGACGAGAAATGGCCACTACACTGTCTCAGTTAGGAGCCCAGGTTTTTATAACCAGCAGGTTTGCCTATTACGTTCAGTTAACCTGCTATCCATTTTTCTATCCTTTTTTCTCTCTGTCTCTCTCTTTAAAAGCATTGTACAATGTGATTACTGTAGATATTGATGGTTGCACATAACAATTATTGATAATTGAGTAATTACCTAAGGGGTCTGTACTTTTCTACTGATAGGCATTCAGACATGTCACCACGTGTATTCTTTTGCTTCGGATCTATAGAATACTTTGTCTCATACATTTGTCGAAGCTGAGTGCTTTTAAAATCTGCTTTAATTGTGAATTATTCGATCCATGGACTGCATAAATTGTGAAGCTTTCTACCTCCTATGACCTCACTGCTTTAAGTACATGGTTTGGATTAGGCTCAATAAATTTCAGCTTAATACTGAAATGAACAGTAAAGCAGATGACTGAATGGTTGAAATTTTATAGAAATTTATAACTAAAAAAAAATTAAATCTGATGCTGTAAAAATTATAATTTAACAAATGGAATTTGTTTACAAAGGGACGTGTATCCTAATCAGCCTGATGCCTGGTAAATGAAATTCAGACTGCATGTATACATGTCTGTGTATAGTATATGGGTGTCCGTAGTTTAATATGTTAGTTTGTGATTAGTATCTAATTGGTTAAAAGGATCAGAAGGTATCAGTGCTTATTTTCTATCATGTACTGCACTAGTAAACTAAAAATATGCTTTCTTATTATAAAACTGCACATACAAATATTATTTTTTTTTTTTGCAAAGAAAACTTGAAGTGCTGAAGAACACATCAGCTGAGATTATGCAGAAGACTGGAAACCAGGTATTATTGTACATAAGATTTATCATTCAGAAAATGTTTTTTTTTTAAAAATTAAATTGTTAATGAAACTAAGTTGTAACTGGAAGATGCAATAGGGCCACATTTCTTAAATGAAAATGCATTTTTACGATTAAAGGGTCTTCTCTCTGAGTTTTTCTACACATTTAATTTTTCTCCCACTTCTATAAATGAAGAGTTCTAGTAAAGTTTATTGGGGAGTTGTGAGTGATGCATGTTCCAGATGCTCCTTGGTCCCCTAAACTAGCTGTACCTGGGTAACTTGGTCATCAAGGCTAATACCCTACACCTTTCTACTTTTAGCTCACTACTGTGAGACAGACATCCCTAGACCTCAAAAGTCAGGACAGGGTTCACCAAGAAGATTAAAGGGATTTTAAGAATTGTACTAACCATTACTAACAAAAGAAATATTAGATACATATTTGTGATGGAATTATAATTTATAAAACAACAGAGTTGAAGGCATTGAATGTAAGTTTATCAGATTTGATTTATTTACAATGCATGTAGACCTTGTTAAGGTCACTGATTCTGGGTGATGGTTTCTGTAGTCACAGCTATGGAAAACAATTACATGAGGTTGACAACAATTAACTAATGATGATATGGTGAAATTTTTCTCTAATTATGATGTTTGTCTATATGTAGAAAATTGATAGACCTTTTGGATGCGTTATAAGTAATTTTAATGGTATCAGAAATTACAAAAAAAGCAAATTAAAAAAAAAAAAGTAAATTTATGCCTCAAGAAATTTTATTTTTCTGTCAACAAAATGGTATTGGATCATTCATATTGCCAGGGATTAGTTTCACCTTTTTATGAGAATACACCATGGCAAAGTCAGAATATCTCTCTACCACTAATTATTATCTGTGGTTTCAAAAAAATGTAAGGGGAGGGGGGGGGAGGAAGAAATCTCAAATATTTGCTAAAGATATTAATGTCACTAGTATAATATTTTATGAAAATGTTTTTTTTAATTACATTCGTAGTTGTCTCCCTTATACTGATTTAATGTGTTAACGTTAAAAAAGGAATTTAAAAAAGATGAAAATTTACCTGTTTTCAGTTATATATTTCAATTTTTTTTTGTTACTTTAAATACTTAAAATAACGATATTTTAGTATTTCATTATTGGCATTGATTAATTAATACATTAATTAATTTTTCCTTTAAAACTGTAGGTTTTAGGTGTATCAGCAGATGTGAGAGAGCCTGAATTAGTCAGTCAAGCTGTGGACCAGTGTGAAAAGTTCTTTGGTTTACCAGACATCATCATTAACAATGCAGCTGGAAACTTTATTTCCCCATCAGAAAGGCTAACACCAAATGCATGGCGAACTATTGTTGATATTGTTCTGAATGGCACAGCATATGTTACACTGGACATTGGAAAAAGACTTATTAAGGCTGATCAGGGTAAGTGTAATTAAGGTGGTGAGTCTCTCTTGAGTAATTTTTTTTATAATAAAGATGAAACTTCTTTTTATTGTAACATTTTTAAGTACAGTTTCTGAAATAATTATGGAAACAGGAAAAAACTGGGTATAGAATGTAACTAACATGGCATAATACAGTTGTGTTTTGGTACAGTACATCAATTGGTTGTTGTGCAAGTGACCAGAAACACAGCTGAAGGATTATAAAAGTACAGGTGGTAATATCATGATGGTGTGATGAATACTGTGGTTCCTGGGAAAGAAATATTATATGATAATTGTATAAAAATCAGAGTCATAGCTAGTGAAGGCTACTTCATGTGGCAGGACTGCAGCCTGATTATGCTTCAGAAGGAGCTGTTGTAAGACACAGGAAGATACACGAAACTGTACACTGTTGACAATAGATGCAGTTGAAGAAGAAAACTCAAACTTTTTGAAAGTGATGTTAAGGTAGGTTCTCCACATGATAGACAAGGAGTCAGTAGAAATTTTGTGAATGACTCAGTTGAAAGTTCTGCTTTTAATGTTTCTTTAAAAGAAATAAGGTAGACATTAGTGCTAAGTTGTCTTGCAAAACAATCAGTGTACACCAGCTATGGTGAAGGATGGGGTTGGATCAATACAATTGAGGGGTTGGACCAAGGGTGTCAGAGATTTGTATAAAATTGAATGGAAGACATCTCATTGGTTTGGGGCTCATCTAGAACCCAAATATACAGCCATTATGGTCTATCTTGAACATAAAGAGGCTGACAAATTGTTTAAGCTACTAACAGAGAAAAAACTATCAATCCAAGATGATGTAGAGGGCAATAAATATACATCTTAAATGCTTGCTAAGCATAACTACTACCATTTTGCATGTTTCTCCACTTTTCACATGCTCCAGATTTTATTTTAATACATGAAATATTTTTGAAAGAATTTAAATAATATTTTTGAGAAGATAAATTAAATGATTATCATAACTGTGTAATTTACCAGTATTACAGTAAATATAACCAGCATTAGCACTATGAAGAATGTCACATTAGGATATGTTGCTTCCTTGTTGAACCCCTGACTTAATAGTTGGGGTCTATGGAAATCTCATGTATGCCAAATTGAGTAGGTCTCAATCGAGAATCAAACTCAGATCTTTAACCATTACTGTCTAGTAGTTTGCCACTGGACCATCAGCTACCAATGATGTCTTACTAGTCTTACTCTCATCATTTTAGACCTTTTCCTAACAGAACCGATACTTGAAATTTTACTGTTTCCACTCCATGATCTTTAAAAAAATTTTTAACATGTGAGCCAACACTCTCACTATAACATGGTTTCTTTTTTGTATTTTTTATAATTCTAAAAACACAAAACGGATTTTTAAAGCTAAAATATGTCATTAAAAATTGTGTATGCATACATGTGTAACATAACCGTCTGGGGAACTTGAGATTATGGATGTTTAGGTCAGCTGGTTTGGAATTGGAAATTCTATTTTCTTATCTAATCATGTTGTCTTAATACTTGATTATGATTACAATTTTTCTAGCACCCTGCCATTGTCAGGTAATCAAAATTGCTTGTCTTCATTACTAAGTTATGATCTGAATATATAACAGAATTATTTTCTTGCTTATATAAACTGCTCTCTTATCTCTCTCTGTTTAATTTTTTTTTAGTAAAATATTTTTTATTAAAAATAACCGCAGTTGTCACTCGTAGTTGCTTCCCTTCACCTTTTTGTGGCAGTCTCGGTGTCCCAACTTCAGATGTGGTATTTTGTTATCTTTCCCCTCATATCATAAAGAATAACGTGATGTGATAACATTTTGTCTTTGTTTCTTTTTTTTTGCACAAAGAATGAATTCAAAGAATGGGTTGAGAGTGTCAAAAAAAATACTGGAAGATTGCAGTGGGATGGGAAAACTGTCAAAATGAAAAAAAAAAAAGAATTATCTAGAATGGAAGAGCAGTTAAAGAGAAATTGGTACCACAAAATGTGGCGTTTTGCTAAATGTCTCCATTTCCATGGTAACCAGGTGAATAAAAGTTGGACAACTCTCATTCAGTTTGTGCGTGTGTGTGTGTGTGTGTGTGTGTGTTCAGCTGAAGTTATTTGTTTGACTCCAGATCAAATAGAATAAAATTTCTCATTGGACCCAGAACCCCATCCCCATCCCAGCTCGTTTAATGGAGACTGGTTTTGCAGCAGATGTGGTTTACAAAAAGATAAATAAATAAAAAAAATTCTAAATTATCCTATTTTAATTTTACACCAGGAGCCTCATTCTTAGCCATCACATCCACCTACACAGGAAGCGGATCAGGGTTTGTGGTCCCAAGTGCCTCTGCCAAGGCTGGCGTTGAAGCAATGATGATGTTGAGTACATTTCCTTCCCTTTTTTTAAAAAAAAGATGTCTTACTGTTTTACCATAGAAACCAAACTGACTTTTTTTTCCCCTTTTTCCTTTTCCTGAAATACTGCTTTTGTAAATTGTTTGAATATTTTTCAGTCTCACATTTAAGAAAACAAACAAGTATTGCTCCAAACTATAAATTTCATAAAAACAAATTTTTTTTATTTTACTCGATAATGAGATTTTAAATGTAGAATTGAAAAACGTTTTTAGCTATAGATACTTGTGTGTATATATATATATATTAGCAACTTCGCAATTTATAAATTTTTGTGTTAACGAGTTACTTCCCTTGAACCAAAAACTTCCCGATTCCATCATTGAGCAGTTAGATACGGTTAACTTCTTCGAAAGTTGGGTTTTTAATGCCGAAAAGGCAGCTAAAAGAGACAACAACTGTAACCTTTTTTTAAAAATGGATGTATCAGCAAAATTGTATATATTTCAAAAACCAAAAATTAAAAACAGCAACATTTCTGATGCATATTGTTATACCTAAGAAATCTGGAAAAAAGAAACCTGGGTTTTGTTGTAGGTCTTTGGCTGCTGAGTGGGGTCGGTATGGGATGAGATTCAATTGTATTGCACCAGGACCCATTGAAACAAAGGTAAATGGTATTTTAAAGGAATAATAATAATAATAATAATAATAATATAATAATAATAATAATAATGATATTATTGATAATAGTAGTAGTAGTAGTAGTAGCAAAAGAAAAATTCAGCAACAAAATCTAAGAGTAAAAAAGACACAAAAGGAATGAAAGGAAATTTGATCCATGAACACTAAAAGAACTAGAAGGCAAAAATTAATATTTTTTAATGCAGTTTTGTTGCATTTTGAAGTTCCTTTACTCTGTGAGGCATATGAAAGATTTCTGATGAAATGTTGAGGAATTGAGGTCTTAATCTCTTGTGAACATTGCTAAGGCATTTTGGAACACCTAACTGTTTTTGGAATTCTTCCAGTCTCATACTCATTGAAATTCAAATCAGGATTTTGTGATTATGGATGTAGCTATTCAAGGAATCCTTAGGGTTTTATAGATTCCAAGTAAGTGGTGACTTGGCATGTTTGGGGTTGTCTTCTTGCAGGAATACAAAATCAGAATCTATTAGGTTATATCCATAGGGTGTGATGAGATGGATAAAATTCTGCTTGAACTTCTAAACACCCATTCCTTTATAAATATGTCAAATCATGGGTTAACACTCTGAACATAAATTGCATCACCGTCTCTTGGTTGTACATTGATTTATATTTTCACTTTTGCCTCTTTTTTGTACCTGAACTAGTCACATTTTTACTTAACTGCAAAACAATTTGTTTTTCCAGTATTTGTCACTTCAGTGCTTCTGATTTCTCAAATTCATGCATAGTATCACTGCAGTGTATGTATTAATGTTTTACAATTTTGAAGTTCTTTCCACTTATGTGGCAAATATTAAATGGATCTTCACATAAACATTTTACCACATCCACTTTGTAACTTTTGTTGTTTCACAGGTACATACTAGAAAATCATTTTAGAACCTTCAGAATTTCAGTTTTTTGTTTTGTTTTTGTTTTTTTCCAAGGGAGCATTCAGTCGTTTGGATCCTACTGGTTCATTTGTCAGCAAGATTAAAGAACGTATGCCAGTTGGACGATTAGGAGAGGGCAAGGAACTGGCTAATTTGGCCACTTTCCTCGTTAGCGATTATGCTAACTGGATTACTGGTGCTGTAAGTGTAGCTGTACTTTCCTGTGGGTACTATATGTTTGAACGTGGGCACAAGGTCAGTAGGTACTGTATGTAGGAACCTGCTGGAACCCTGACCCAGATCCACATGCAACCTTTGTCCATTTCTAGCTATGGTATTGTTTATTTGTAATAGATGACAAAGTAACATGAAAATTTAAACTTTTGCATTGTGTTGTGTATATATTCTCTCTCTCTCTCTCCCCCCCCTCCGCCCTCCCTCCCTATCTCTCCCTCTCGCTCTCTCTCTCGCACTCTCCCTCTCCCTCCATCTCTCTCGCTCTCTCCCTCCCTCCCTCCTTCATCTCTCTCTCTCTCACTCTCCATCTCTCTCCCTCCCTCCCTCCTTCATCTCTCTCTCTCTCTCCCTCCATCTCTCTCTCTCTCTCCTCCCTCCCTTCATCTCTCCTCTCTCCTCTCTCCTCTCCCATCTCTCCCTCCCTCCTCCCTTCATCTCTCCCTCTCTCGCTCTCTCACTCTCCATCCCTCCCTTCATCTCTCCCTCTCTCTCCTCATCACTCTCCCTCCCTCCCTCATCTCTCCCTCCCTCTCTCTCTCACTCTCCATCTCCCTCCATCTCTCTCTCCTCTCCCTCCATCTCTCCTCTCTCTCTGCTCTCACTCTCCAGCTCCTCTCCACTCTCTCTCTCGCCTCTCTCTCTCCCGCTCTCCTCCCTCTATCTCTCTCCATCTCTTCTCTCTCTCTCTCCCTCTCTCTCTCCCATCTCTCTCTCCCTCCCTCCATCTCTCTCTCTCTCTCTCTCTCTCTCTCTCTCTCTCTCTCTCTCCCCATCTCTCTCTCTCTCTCTCTCCCTCCATCTCCCTCCATCTCTCTCTCTCTCCCTCCCTCCCTCCCTCCATCTCTCTCTCTCTCTCACTCTCTCACACACACACACCACACACACACACACACCTCTAAATGGCATGGACCTCATTTTCTTTATTTACTGATTCAGAAAGAAAAGTTTATTTAATCTGATAACAGAAGGAATAAAGGCAATGATTTATTTTCTAACTTTGATTCTTTTCATTCATAACGAGGAGTCCTGCTACTAGACTAGAGTTCATGTCACATGGGAGAGAAAGTCTTATCTTGGCTCTCAAACAGTAAAATTCATTGGTTTTAAGACTGCCTAGCCAGGGAATTCTCATGATATAAATCCAATTCAGGAAATAAGGGCAGTGGTGGGGAAATATGTAGAATAAAATCATCCAAGAAAGAGAGAAGAATTGGCAGAAGCCATCAAGAAGGCTTGGGAGAATATTTCATTGTAGTTGACTTTAGCTGAAAAGTTGCCAGGTAGAAGGAAAGCAGCCATTAAAAACAAATCAAGATATTAACAACAACGAAAACACTTGATAATTTCAACTTATTCTTGTTATTATAATTTCAGAAGTTTTCTTTATCATGTTTGTTAATAAATACTTGATAAAACCAAAACACTTTTACCCGACTTAAGTCGTCTTGTTAAAAAAAGAAATGTATGAAATATTGAAAATTACAGATTCGAGACTAATGCAACATGATTAAACATTTATTTTGTTTATTTTTTTTTTATTTTATATGTATTTGGTATATGATAAAACCTGGAAATATTTCCTGTCATCTTTTGTTAAAGATGGAGATGTTGGCCCCTTTTGTATAAGGGAGGGTGGTGACCCTGAAAAAAAAACACATTCCGCAAGTCAAAATACAGGCTGTAACTTTGGTTTCTAGGGAGAATGTTGTACACCACCAATACTTTCCCCTCTTATCTGTCCTGATAGTTGTGCTCACCTCGAGATACATCAGTGAACAACAACTGTTTTTATCTACTTCTATTGATGACCTTTATATAGTGTAGTTGAAGAAACTACTTTCCTTTGATGATGCTGGAGAAAAGAACTTTTACACCAGGGGACGACCTTCAAATGACAACCTAGTGAGAAGACGCCCTTATGACAATGTTTTCAGCATGATTTCAATAGAATGTCCCTATCTGCAGTTCCAGAAACACATGCATGTATTCTAAATATTTTAAAATGTTAAGCATAATTTAGATCTAAAGGAAATTCAATACGGTTTGAAATATGTGTGCTTGTGTATTTGTTTTTATTTTACTTTTAAAATTTAATTTTTTTAAAGGTATTTCGGTTTGATGGAGGTGAATTTCCAAGCATAGCGGGAGAGTTTAATGATCTTCGAAAAGTCTCCAAAGAGCAGTGGGATTCAATTGAGGCTAGGATCCGAAAAGTCAAAGGTTCATGAATAATAAATAAGAAAAGAAAGATTGTGAGTTTAATTAAGTCAATTTTTCTTTTCTTTTTATACTGAAATCAATCATCAAAACTCTTGTCAACCCCATGGGCAGAAATAAAACTATAATGAAATCAAAACAGTTAAACCATGTTTATATTTTTCTTAGGAGAGATTGTTATGAAGTATCTTAGGAGTTATCTTCCTTCCCTGTGCAATGTCTTTCATGAGTAATTATAATACATAAACAATTTCATTCTAATTATTTTGATGGATTCAGGACAAAAAGTAGTATACACAAAATTTTATTTATATTTGGAAGGATTTTAAGTTTTTGGAAAGTGTGAATATAAATGTCGAAAATGTATTGGGATGCAAAATGATTCTTGAGTTAGTACAGAAAACTGTTAAGGAGATTATCTCCCTTTATTAGAAAATTGAACTAGATGGTTCAGATGTGGTCTAACAGTTATATAGACAGATGTGCCAAGAAAATTGTATAACCAACTGTCTTTTTGGATATTTTCATAGAAACTATGCAGTCTCCAGGTAAAGGATATTTTTAAATCTCAATTTTTAAAAGGATTTATTGGTGCTGATATAAAATTAGAAAAAGGAAATGTATCCATTCTTTTCTTTCTTTGTTTTGTGTGTATATCGGGGATTAATGGATTGATGCAGTAAACAGTATGATGTGCAACGTTGTCAGAAAGTTGATGGACACCGCATACTGTGGGATGGTGTGAGATAATTATGAAGTCAGAATGGTCTGAACAGTAAAAGTGAACTAAAAATAGTCAATATACAACCTTTTTGAATTTTCCATTAAGCATATTTAGAAATAATAAACCATAAAATATACACAGTAAAGCTATCTCCGATTAATTATGAAATGCTTATAAACTAATTAAATTTTGATACTTGGGAGACTGCATCTTGTTTTTTTAATCACAATGGGACCGACAGCGACACCACGTAGCAGCGGCTTGCACAACTATGACACATTCATACAGCACCATGCGCAGACAGATTTTGCACATAGTCTGCAGTCTGTCATATAGTAGAGTTACGGCATTGCCCATAAAGTAATAAAAGGTATCAAAGGTTTAATTTTAAATGACAGGTGAGTTACTACAAAAATTCTTATATTTATGGATTAAACTGAGGGTGTTTATTTGCAAACATCAGGATGAACTAGAAGAGAGACACATCATCTAACTTTGTTTTGTGACAGCAGTAAATTAATACAAGCAAAAGAAATTATTGTATAATTCATCAAAATTAACCAGACTGTCTAAACAATATACCATGTGTGTGTATATATACACAATTGGATAAATAGCTTTTATGTGAAAAACAAAACACTACACACAATTGTGTTCTTATATATATTTTTTTTTCTTTTGTTGTATGCTTATATTTTTTTGAATAATTTAGATAGCACTTTGTTAGTATTGCTTTTAGAAAGGACTATATCAAGTTGTACATATTTCTTGTTATATTTATCTCCCATGTGATTTTTTTGTGTGCAGCCTTAAGTTAGGACAAAGGGACTAAGTAAAGGGATTAATGTGGTAAGTTTTTCAAATTGATCGAGAGTGGTCCATAGTTAATACATGCGCAATAATAGAAAGATTAGTTTATTTTGCAACATACACAGCTACAGGATAAATTATATTTTAAGTAATCTTATTAAAGAATTCTGAAAAATGGTTATAACCTCACATAAGGTCTCTTTGGAGCTATCTCCCCTCCCTGTGTAATCTGACTTTTAAGGGTGTAATTATGGTTAGTTCTAAGCTAATTGCATTAATGGTATTATTAGTATTTTCTCTGTACAAGAAAAATATAATTTGTTCATTTCTCTGTTAGGCATATTGTAGGTGTGCTTTTACTCTGAAATTTTGAAATTTGATTTAATGTATTCTAAAAAAAATGAACAATTGATATTGAATTAATTTTTGTATGCAAATCAAATAGCAGTTTAATAGTCAAAAATATTTTTGTTTTGGTAAAGTAAATCCTGAGGTTCTGGGTTATCTTTTGGAAGATGATAAAGCTGCTACCTTGAAAGATGAAGGACGTTGAAATGCAGTGGTTGCGTTGTAAACTATCACGTTATGTTGTTGTATACTTTTGCTCTTTCCATTGTTATCAGGCAGATAAGTGACTGGCTCCATGATAATTTCCCAGGGCTGTGTTATTGCCAAGCTGCTTTGCTTGGTATTTGGTTACAGGGTGTTTTATTTCCAGAGAATACAAGAAAAATAAATATTATTTAAATTACTGATGCAGAGAAAACTTTTAATGCATTGATATTTGTATTCACCTTCTAAAACAAATATCACTGTTCTGCAATTATACAAATTTGTATCTGAAGAATCTCTTTATGCAGCAGGTGAATGTCTACTGTCTACAGAATGAAAGAGAAAATAATTCTGCTAGTCTGTTGTAAATTTATATGGCTACGTTACATCATGCAACTTATATAAGCTTGCATGTATTCGTTCAACAGCAATCTTGGGAAGCTGAGACCCGTGATTTTACGAGATGTGATGGTGAATGTAAGTGATAAGGGCTTGTTTCTCAATACGCCGATCTTACGTACATCACGACAGTTGCCAGTCTCTTGTAGCCTAAGTCTCAAAAGCCTTCAGCATTACCAACAAATGTACTTTTAACAAAGCCTTTATCAGATTTCCTTTATATTAAAAAGAAAAATAAATAACGGGGAGATAACTCGTGATAACTTTGTTTTTGGGTACTTATTTTTCACTAATCCTGTAATAATTTGTCATATCTGTAATTACGCATTAGCAAGGATTTGGCTTTGTTTTACATAATTTTACTTAAGTTTTAAGAATCATTTGGAAAATTATTTTTTAAATGTAAAATGCAATAATTAAAATTAAAAAAAACAACAACATTCCACAGTAATCCCCCCCCCCCATGTTCAAAAAAATAAGAACTTGTGTAACCACAAAAAAATATGCTTTTAAGAAACCAATTATAGTCGAAAATTTTATTTATGGAACTAACAGAAGCTTTGATAATCGTGGAATGAGTGCTAGACGTTTTTACAAAAAAGTTTTTTTTAAAAAAAAAAAAAAAATATATATATATATATATTTACGTCTCTTCTATGTTTCCAGTGTAGACATTGGAATTTTGAATACTGTGGCATATAATTAAAAGGGATTCGTCGTATGACGTAGGTTTACGCAGGAAATACATTTTAGGTTTAATTCTGACGTAAAAAAAATGTTTTAATGTAGAATTAATAATTCTCTGAATGTGTTTGTAATAAATCGTGGGTGGAAGGGGGAGTTCATCATAATCGTCCAGGGGGGAGTAACCGACCCCTACTTGTGCGCAGCATGTACCGTGTATGTATAGTGATTGTTGATCTATAAATGCTTCAGTCTGAAAACTTTCTAAATGAAGCCAAACTTACGCGTTATTGACGCAGATTTTCTCACGCAACCCAAGTCGGTTATTAATATATATATAATATATGGTTCTGTACACACGGTACGTGTTTATATATATATATGGTTCTGTACACACGGTACGTGTTTATATATATATATATGGTTCTGTACACACGGCACGTGTTTATAGATATGGAAGGTCAGAGATGCGGGAAGTTTTGCGTGTGGCTGAAAACTTTAATATTAATTTGAAATCGGTACCCGCTCGCTCATTTCACCAATCGCATCGCTCATGGTCAGACCGCCATCAGTTCGTTCAGCTGCTGCTGCTGCTGCGAGTAGGTTGGAAGTTGTTATTTGTTATGCCAGACTACCTGGACGAGAAAGGAGGGTCCTGCCGATTTGATCTGGCGGCCTGCCTCATTAAATCCAGTCTCCAAGACGAGGCGGAACGGGTTACGTCCATGAAATCAAGAATAATATAAGATTTGTCAAATTTAGCATTAAATAAATATTATTATAGAAAAATACTAAACAAAAATAAACAAACATTTGCTTTGTTTGTATATATATTTGTGCACCATTTCGTTGAAATCGCTAAGTCACATCATCATCATCACCATCATCATCATCATCATCATCATCAATATCAATAGTAATTATTATAAACAAATGTCCACGCTGTTCACGAGGTATCTTTTTCTTTTTTGGTAATTGTTTTTAACAGAATCGTTGGGCGGTAATGGGAAAAACCCGACATCGGTCACCAGGCTTACCTACCGCGTGCGGGTTATACGTCGTCGAGGTCGGTGAACGACGGCAGCGCCCCCACCCCACCTCCGTGTGAGAACCGCGGCGGGACTATAATAAACCAGCGCTGAAGAAGTTGGGGCGCCCACGTCAGGGTTAGGGAGCAGGGATCTCGAAGCTGCTGAATCACTTATTTCGCGGAGCAGATGACAGTAGCATTATCTGGCTGAAAACGTCTTACATTTTGTCCTCCTTACACCTCTGTGGACCGCACTCGAAACGTGCTGTGTCACGTGACTGTACGCACCTTACGTAATACTCCCTGGAGCCGGTTGTGACGTAAAGCGTGATATCAGGGGGGATAACCCGCGCGGGAGGGGGCGCAGTCCTTTGCCGGTATAAACGTATCAGAATTGTATGTATTTTAGTTAGTAGTGTGCAACTTTTCCGATCCTAAAATTTACGGATGATATTTTTTACTGAACGTTTAGTTTATATTTTTTCATGTTAATCTGATTGGCTGTTTTTTGTTTGTTTTTTTTTTATTGGTCTTAAAAGGTCGGGTTCGAGGTGGGAGTTTTGCTATTCAGTCGGTTAGAGTTCTCGTCCTTCGCAAACGGCCGGTGAGGCCAACAGTTAGCAGAGAACACACAGGCTACCAATGTGGTTCTTCTGAATACTTTTTCGTAGAGACCCAGACTATCTTCAACCTCTTCATGTTCCCGTCTGCTTGTCTGGTGGATTTGGGAGGGGACTATCTTCCAGCAACTTATATATATATATATCAAAGTACAACCATTAAAAGAAAAATATCTTTGGCTTTCAAATGATAATATTTACGCCATTACTGCCCATTAAAACTATTTCAAAGTCGGAATGCTCTCCTGCAAGGATCGCCAGACGTACATAATTAGACGAAAATCGCCTACAACGAAAGACAGACCTGAAGAGGGCGGGCGAGTGCCGAGGTTAAGCGTCTTCAGCAGGAAATGGCTGAAAGGTCGGCCTTGGGAAGCAATCGGACTACCCGGGAAAAGCACACCCACCGACGGACTGGTACAGAGAAGCGGGTCGACATCATTCTATGGGAAATTCGCCGAACCAAGTCAGTTTCCGACAGGTATCAAACCCGCAAACGACCCCCCCTCCATATAGTCCCAGCAGACCGCGTCTCGTCGTCTCCCACTGTCTGGCTGGAGATACTTTCGTTTTTCTGAAGTAATTTCTCTCTCTCGTTATACTTGTGATTTACAGCTTTAAGGGGACTTCTGCATCAAAATGTAAGTTTACGCCATTTTTTTTTTAAAAAGTAAAATATCTTTATTGATAAATACAAGCCGAACTATTCGTCTGTCGATACACGAAGTTTTTTCTTGAAATACCATCTAGAAATTAAACAAAAAATCGTTTTACACGGAGTTAACTCTTTATTCCCCGGTGTATAATAGCCCCGAGACAGTAAAGTTACATGGATGAAAAGTAAGACTCGGAAGTTGTTATCTTTTTAATCATTAAGACTGAAATGTCGTGATTTTTTGTGAGATCCAACTTCAAAAAAAATTTTTTGGAAAATATGTAGTATTTTAAAATTGAATTTTCCGAAATGACATCTTATAGGTTTGACACTGATAAAGAAAATGGCATCGGGACAAGAAATACAATCAAAATGGACGTAAGTGTTAGCTGAAGCGGATAGACGATTGAGGAATATTTACCAAAAAACATTTGCATTTAATTTGGTAAATATTGCCGTTTCTATGGTGACGAGGCGAATACAAATTGAGTGGCCTACATTTGAGACTTTGTCTTCAGGTAAAGGTGTTCATTTGTATCCAGGTCAAATGGAAATGATTGTTCCTGATCTGACCCAGAAGCCGCTCTGAGAAACTATACGGTATTGTGTATGTGTAATATACCTGAGCCAAACGCTTACTGCCTTTTGGAGGGTTAAGCCATCGTATGCTTTGTTTAAACTACCTGCTTCCCACTGATCGCTCGGCTCGGCTTGGATGGTTGGAAGTTTTCTGAATCCATCGCCCGCGCACAGACATTTGTCTAAGAAGTTCTTGGTTCGAGGTAACGAGAGGCAGCTGCGGAAGAATTACGGGCGTGAAGTCTGTGGCGAAACACGAAATCACAAAAGCGGTTTCAGTTCCGCCCTCTGTTCTTTGTTTACTGGCTGCTGTGAGGAGGTGAGTGATGATAATTCTGAGAGATCAGGGAGCCGGCTGTTTGAACGCTCTGATAGTCACGGCGGCATTGAGTAACAGGTTGCGTCTTACAACGCACGCGATAAAATTCTATGACCGAATAACTGTCCACACAGTTAAAGACTCTTAATTACCCCCGAAAACCTCGCCAGATCCTCCCACCGAAAGTACACAGCGCCGAGCGGGTATATTTAACGCCGCTATCTTTTCCGTGCACTGTTACCTGGAAACGGTCGAGATGCGAGCGACGGTGAGGAAGAAAGAAAGGAGAGTTTGCTAAAATTACCCGGAACTCGATTGTTTTCCCGTAGCGTGTGGTGTGCGCTTGGCAAGGGCGAATCTTGTGACCTCTGCTTGTTTCCCCCCCAGAAAGATACGCGATAAGATTTCCGCAGATCGTGCAAAGCGGGGATGGAGTCTAAGTGCCGAGTAAAGCCCGGCGAGAACGGAAAGGGGTCTGCATTTCCGCGGGTCAGAAGTACGGGTACCCGACATCACTACCGAGATAGCTTTCTTGCTTCGGGGTGGGCGCGAGAGGCAAATTTGTGCTCCGAGGGGCTTTGTCACATTAAAGGTTGTTGCGTGTTCCGAACTGTTTGTTACAGACACCGAGAGGAACAAAACTGATTCGATCGAACCCACGCAAGCCCCGCTGGCGGACGTCGACGAAGACTGTCCGTTTGCCTTCCGATCCGCAAACACTTACGTCATTACACAAACAATGGGTGACACCCGCCCGACCCGGTGCTGGTCACTCTCCAAGGTACGTTTAGTTAGAAGCTAAACAGGCAGGAAATGATTAGGGTTTTGCGGAATCCCGAGGCGAAATCATCGATTACCACGCATCGGTGAGTGGTTCGGCCTTCGGCCGTCTAAATCCACTTGGATGTCTAATTGTGTCGTGACATCCTGTCAGCGTTTGATAAGACAGCGGAGAATGCTAAAGGTTCTTCGCGTGAACGCGGGTCTAATAATGATAATTCCTTTTTGAAAAGTGTGCGTAATAGAGGTAAAGCGATCGCGTTTAGCTGGTCGAGTTCGCTATCAATAGCCTTTGAACAATAAAGAAGATGTAGTGCTTCGAATTGACGCCAATGTAAGTGTCTCCCTGACGCACTCCCCAGGTTCTCCCGAGTAGATGCTTTCTTCGAAATCATTGATGCATGATAAATATATCGCTTCCTAATTCCTTTATGCATCCTAGAAGGTTGTCTGCGTTAAAGGGCTCTGAACTGGGGCCGACTCGAGATCCTTTGTTTTTGTTGTTGTTTTTTTTTGTACATCGACTGTTGCCTGATCAGTAGCTTCACTGTCTCCTTACCTCGCATCAACGCAAGGAGGCAGGATGGATAGCAGCCGGGAATGGTTGGCAGCGCACTGCTTTAGTCATTATTCCACGATAATTTCTAAATTCATTTTAATTGGATGCATCTGGAACTGCGATGATCTAAATTAGAATGAAAAGGCAGGTGGTTGGCTGGGGCGTCCTCCATCACCTCATTAACCGCGAGATATCCGAGAGGTCGAGGGTTATGGGAAGCGATAGCTTAACGACTGGCAGGCCTCTGGTTAGAGACTAGTTCGGGCCGCTTGTAGCCTCCACAAATAGCATCGCTACATTCTTATGTTAAACTAAAACGATTTAATATTTTAATAATGTTTCAACGATAAGGATGAAAAAAACGGTATTTAGGTTCATTACTCAGCTTTCAAAATATGATAATTATAGTTGTTTTCGTTAATATTAACAGTACTTTTTCTAGAAAACACGATGCCCGGTGGACAGCTTAGTGCTAGCGTCAATGACCAGGTCACAGCCAGCCACATTGGTAAAGATCATCTCTATAGCGTCCAGTTTATGATCCTCAGAATGTAAAATCCAATACATGGGTGCAAATAATATTCATGAACTCTGTTGTTTTATCAAGATGACCCTCTCTGCGCTCCAGGTATTAAAAGTAGCCTGGAGGTTCCCAGAACGTTTCCTCCCCACTTGACATGACGTCATTGGGTGAAAAAAAAAGGGCCAATAAGATGGCGCCACTTGTCTACGCCTTAGAAAAGGTCACAATTGTTGCAGGATCAATGTTGTCGAAATCGCTGTTTACGAGAAGGTTGCGATGGGGAAAATGGCACGAACATTAGATCAGTAGTTCTCAAAGTGGGCGATATCGCCCCACCCCACCCACTCCCCTTGGGGACGAAAGAGAGATAAACGTTATTTAAATTTTCGCCATATTAGAT
This sequence comes from Nautilus pompilius, assembly GCA_018389105.1. Taxonomy (NCBI): domain Eukaryota; kingdom Metazoa; phylum Mollusca; class Cephalopoda; order Nautilida; family Nautilidae; genus Nautilus; species Nautilus pompilius. Next base: position 402,647 of record JACATO010000985.1, on the reverse strand, counting down.
ATGTAAGTATTTCTTATTTTATTTTGATTTTATTGCATTAATGATTTTCATAAACTTCATGTTATTTTCTAGCTCATTCTATTGCCTTATTCCTCTTGCTAAGTGTAAAACTCCTTTCTTTTGACGAGAGTGCCTATTGATTGATTATAATTAGTGCTTTTAGAAGTCCTCAAAATATGTCCTCCTCATCGGAAGATAATGGGTCGTTCCCACCACCTTCAAAGTTGCCAAAAAATCCAGAAGATTAAAAGAGTGGGATTACGTCAATATGACGGTACTTATTTGAAATTCGGTTTTATAACTGAACTTCGAGATGAATCTGTCGACCTACAAAATGATGAGGATTGATATGATTTGATTTGATGCAAGATATCTGAGAAATATCCGCTCACGTGGAACGAAGTAAGAATATGGATCCTCTCATATCCGACTTCCTACTTAGTCGGAGAAGGATTTTCAGCCGCGACTCTCTTGCTGTCGTCTATCCATCGTTAAACGGGGTGACTTACGATTGTGCCTAACAAAAATGTTCCCAAACATTAAAAAGCTTGGTGAAAGTCACCAAATACATCGATCTCTTCGAGGACCGTATGTTATTTGTTTATTTAGTTTAGTTGAAATAAAATTGTTTATAAAAAAAACTTGATTTATTTTTATACGATGTTAGGGGGGGGCGATGACGATATGTAAAGTGCCATAAGGGGGGCGATAGGACATAAAAGTTTGAGAAACTATGCATTAGATCATAGAAAACTGGAATTAAGTGCTAAGGACTGATGAGTCAAGACTTGAGGTGATCCAATCCAAACGTGGAATACTTGTGAGCAGAAAAGTTGGCGAATACTCGTTAGAACGAGTTTTGTTGCTCTTACAGTTCAAAAAGACAAGTATCGTAATGGTTCGGAGTTGTTTTGAAGCTAATACAGTTTACCTGTACAGTTAATAGAACACTGATTAAGGAACACTACCACAGTGTTCTGCAAAGACGTAATTCCCTCCAGCAGTCAACTAATAGGCACAGGGTTCATTCTGCAGCAAGATAATGATTCTAAACACGCTTTAACATCATGTAGACAATACGTGGAGAGCGAAGAAAGACTGGTACCCAACAACAGTCACCTGGCTGAACTTTCATGGGATGAACTCAGAAAACGGCAGGTAAATGATGAAGTATAACACAACACAGTTATGGGAATAGCTCCATGGGACTCAATAACAGCCGAATATTTGCAAAGTTACTTGATAGAGTCCACGGAATTTTTAAAGCTGTTACTAGAGCAGAGAAAGTGAGTGTGAGTGTGTGTGGAGTTTTTTAGCCGAAATTTATTATCTATGTGTAATTTTACCATTCATGTATTAAATCTTGCACTCACTTTTATTTGGTAATTTATATAATTTAATTAGTATTTTCTCAACAATAAGAATTTGTTAACTTTTAAAATGATAACCAATGATTTTGGCGGGCAGTGTAATCTTATCGAGCAGAAAGACTAACATTATTTCGCATCCATGCAGTAAAAGAGCAAACAAACGTTTACTGGAGAATTACTCTTAGTTGCCAGGTACTTTTGCGTTAATGACGCATCGCGATCTAGTCCGAGCTACCAGGCGGAGCAGGCGAACGTCGTCAGGGCCATCACAGATATACTCAGAGATAACTGACCGGTTATCGACATCTGCCCGAAACAAGAATCTCGACACCTCGGCTTATTGTTCCTGTTTCTGACCGTCCCGTGACACTCAAAAAAAAACACAAAAACTTATCCGGTTTCCCAGAGTTTTGTGCCGACGCATCTCACTTGTAAGGAGAAGAATTGGCATTTGAATCGTGCGTTATGAATTTACTCGTCGGATTCAATGACCCGATGCTTCCCTTCCACTCGCGCGCGCATGCGCACATGTGCGGAGAACAGTCGGTGGCTTTAGTGGAGTAGGAGAATGTCTGATAGAACTCTTCTGATTGGTGGCGTAAAAGAGGGGATGGGTGTTTTGAGGGGAGAGAAGGGCCCAGGGGAGAAGGGGAATGGAGTGTCACGGCGCAGAAGAGCGAAACGTAAGCATAGAAGACACCGAACCTACTCGGGCCCATCCGGAGACCGAAGCTCGGCCGCCGGCGCGACGAGAGAGCGCGCTACGAACTACGATTATTCGCCGCCCGAACAATGATTTTTCTTAGCGAAGACATGTTTAAAAAAAATATAGCTACAACAACAGAGAATAAATAAATAAATAAATAAATAAATTTAAAAGATGAAAACCAAAAAATTGCAATAGAAATTTTACTCAGAATTCCAAACAAAGCAAAGAGATGTCAGCAGGAAGAAACCTCCCACCCCCAATTCGGTCTTTGGCGCTTTTCGTATATTAATTATTCTGGAATCTGGATTTCGCTGGCATAGCTACCAGAGATGAACACGTAATCGCACTGGAAACGTTGGCTACATTCACCCAGACGAAGAGAGACATCGTCATCGAAGTAGGAACGCATCCTTTTCTTTTACTTAGCACAACCGCATTTGTAACTGCGTAATTCTGAAATAATTTACCGGGAATGTAGGCCAACTTTCAAAAAAAACTTAAACCCTACTTCCGATCAGGGGTATCGTCAGCGCCACCTGTGCGCGGTTCCCGTAATAACGCCACGGCAAAGCTTATCTACAAACGGACGAAGACCGTTGATTAGGAACAGCCTCCTTATAGACGCCGAAGAAGGAATATTGGATAATGGCTCTGATGAATTTCATAATCAAATTAACTCAAGAAATAAACGGGGGCGCTTTTGGCCTCGCTGTAGGTCCCAGAAAACCTTTAACCCTCGGCGACAGAATGGGGCTGAAGGATAATGATTATTCTCGGTTCTTTTTAACGTTTATTGCTCTGGAAAATCCGCCGAATCGTGATTCACCTCCTAGTTATGCTACGAAGAAAGCTTTAGCCGACAACGGCTGCAAGATGTTCCTCTGTGCGTGAGGAGAACCTTTAATTTTGAGTCGGTTAATATTCTATTAGACAACTTTTTATCTGTCTGCTATCCAGCAAATAAAGGCGATGGAAGCGGTGCTATCACCCATCTCTTAGTCTTGCTGCCTGCCCCTCAGATAAACTCGGTCTTCCCCCGATTTCCCCCCCGACGAAACATTATCGCGTTATTTTTCCGTAACATTAAAAGGCAGCTATTTTAATCCGAAGTTACCGACTTTTAACTCCGGCTCTGGTTGGACCACGCCCAACACTCGTTAAACACAACTGTTTTGTTAGCTGTCTGCTTACTCTTTAAAATAGATAATTTCGACGCGGGTGTACCGACGTCCCGCCATATTGAATTAGCAACCTCGTAGATGGTTCTATCCGACCGATGTGTGCACGTTGGACATCCAGCCATTGTACACCGTCAACAACCGGCCCGGTGGGGCAGGTGGCAGTGGGTTAGCTCCGTAAGGGGACCGTTGCTCCTGTACCGGGTTCGATCCCAGGTTGGGGTCGGAGGAGACTTGTCGCTGATGATCGCCATAGCGTGAAACAGCTGTACGGCAATTCCTTGGTGCCCGACGTGAGAGAGACCTCCCGAGTCATTGGAGCCCCCGGTGTCGGGTGGACGAACATCTCTCAGTAACGAGGAGGACTCGACAAAGAACAGGCCACTTGTCTTTACGGGATGCGATGCCATTGCAAGAACCTCGTTCGGAAGTCCAACTCGCTCCACCATCACCACCTGGCCGAGAAAAGACGGGTCCCGGGACTTGGTTTTTTTCTTTCACCACGCCCCCCCTCACCACCACCCACGTCGTGTTATAGGCCGCTAGGAGATGCACCAGAGTCAACGGGAAATTGCCCCTGCTCGCACCCACCGTCACAGTTTCCTCCGCTGACATCGCCCGCGCAACAAAAGGGACCCGACTATGCAGCTACATCTCCACCGACTTGGCTACAAGTGGTGCCTATGACGTCAGAAATACCCTTCCGTCCAGTAGGAATACGACACTTCGAGCAGTCTCCTTAGGGTCCACGTCCGGCAGGACTCTCGAGTATTGGCGGATTTCAGCAGCTCGCAACTGGATTTGGAAAAGACCTAGCAGAGTTCTTCATTTTTGTCGAGCCTCCATGTGTACAGAGGAAGGAGTGCCATAGCACGGACTGCGACCTAGCGTTGTGGGAAGACAGAAATGGTGTTCTTAGAAGGGCCGTTTCCCTGCTTCTGGGGCGCATTGCGATTTTAATGGCACATCTGCTCATCTATTATACGTACTGAGATGGGACGATGCTTATTTCCTTTCGGAGGGTAGCGTTAAGTCTTGATAAAGGTCTGATCGAATTTCCATGGGAGGTAGCGTCCGGATCATCAAACGAAGCCAAACAGTCCGCGTTCCGCCAATATGGTGGAATTAGAGGAAATTGTCGCTCGAATAAGTGGGAACCTAGAAGAGGTCGGGATGCGAAACCCCATTGATCTATGGCGGGGCAAAAGTTGTTCGTGCTACAAAAGACTTGGTTAATACCGACACAATGAATTCCTCTCTATTGCTTCTTCATTTGCCGTATTCTGCAACAAACTAGCACTCTGTTTTAACGATTGGTGACCAAATAATTATGGCAGGGAACTTTACTGGGGAAGTGTCCTTATTAAATGTTCCGAGACCTAAAATTAAACGCTGCACCTCTTATCATGGCCAATATGTGCAGGTCTCGTGTATAAAATGCACCTTACCCCTTTTGTCTCCCATGGTATGGATAGAGAGTTAGCTATTAAACGATCAACTCTACCCAGAAGTTTCTATGGCCCCTACAAATCCTAATTCATCGTCCTGATTTCAAGGTACCTGAAATCTTTATTTCCTTTGTTGTTTCAAAACAATCAGACCTGTTATCCGTTTCCTCACCAGGGGTGTCCGCAGGATGAAACTAAAGGAGAGTGGGATGGGGAGAGCAAATTGACAAAATAATATCAAGTTCTGGGAATACGTTAGCTATGAAGGACGATTGTTGTTTTTTTTTTTGCCTCCTATCAAAGGTATTTGATTTAGATCTATAATTTTTCACTTACAAATATTTCTTGTGATTCATCTAAACTTTTTTCAAAATGAAATTTATTCTCTCTACGTTAGTATGCTTGCTTTTCTGTGGCGATGCCGTCCATTAGACCTGACAATAACGAAACAAGATAAAGAAAAGACATTTTTATTCAACACAAATTGTAAGCGTCTCTCTTCTCGTCCAAATTTATCCATTACTTTTAAAGACAAGTCCCTGCCTGTCGGCTGTAATTTCTGCTCTATTAACAGTCATCATACAAAGTCCAGACAAACGACCATCTGCCATGGCTGACCTCAGCCATTTTTCCATCCTTCTCGTTGTGCTAAACGATCTTTCTGTTGTGCCGGTTGTTGCTGGTGATGTTAGAGGGTATGAATCGCTTGATCATTGGCAGGGAGTGGGTAGATCAGTGAACCCTAACAACTGAATTAGTCAATTTTTATAATTTTATTGTTCCCGCATTTTTGGGCCACATCTCAACCAGGTGATGCCAGGCAATGTGGCTCAGTGGTGAGTGTGTTGGCTCCAGGACCTAAGAGTCCTGGGTTCAATTCTCGCTGCTGGCACATGGTTGTGACCCTTGAGCAAGGTACTTTACTGGCATTGCTCCAGTTGCTGAGCAGCACGATAAACAAACAGCTTTTTGATACTCGCGTTTTACTGTAGCCTGCTCGCCCCCTTTGCTTTCCTACTATCGTAAAACACCAGTCGTATCCTTGGCCACGTAGTTTTTCTAGATTCAAGCCAAATTTCGTACAATGATCAACGTTAGCATTGGAAATGGAAGCAACATCAGTTTACCTATTCACACTGATATACGCACGTTCCGTCAGGGCCTTATTTTGTATTTTACTATATTGCTGCTCTCTTCCCGGCCTTTGACCTTCTGGCCTTCGACCAGATGTGGCCGGGCTCGTTGTCCGCACAAGTTGGCACGAGACCCCGGCAAGGTTAAACGTCGAGAGAAAGCGATTTTTGTTCGGCAGTAGAATTTCCGAAGAGTCGGGGGACAAACTACGTCCCGGGGTAGTTATAGTCGTAATCAGTTTCCGGATAAAGGTGGAGGTTGATCGTGTATAAGACGCGATGGCTTGCTGGCCCCTCTTTACAAATGAAGGTAACTTAGCTGCCTTGACAGCATCAGCCTATCCACGAGTTATCATCTGCCATAGTTTGTCCCCCCCTCACAACGCAGGAGAGCAGGGTTAAGAATTGGAAAACAAAAATAAAAGATATAGGAGAAGACTACGGCGAGAGATCTATTTAAGGTGATTTTAAGATAGATCTCCAGGTGTTTTTATTCACCCCCTTCTGGGGAATCTTAAGCTAAAACGAAAAGAAAAGCAAGAAACAACGACTCAGTTTCAATACTGTTATAATAACCATAGGCAACCATTGCTAAGACACTGGGAAGATTTGTCTAGAAATCTGCTAAAGTTTCCCGACCTGCTTTTCGAAATTTATTATATTTCACGAAAAGAGCACGTGTTAGAAATGTTACCTTTACATCTTGTGGAAGGACAGCGTATACGAGCCATTTTCTATTGTATAACAGCTTTCACCTATGAGAGCAACCAATTTAAGCGAGATACGAATAATTAATTATATGATTCCATAATTTTTTAAAAAAAAATCTAGAGACCTTATAACGAAAGTAGATAACTTTATATTTATTGATAAGAAGCAAATTTTATTTCGTTAAGAAAATGACTTATATTATTTTCATTTTTGTTAGAAAGTGAAAGTTAAAATAAACCGATTTATACTTCCGTTATTATTGACTAGAAGTTGGAAATTGAATCTTATTTTTATTTCCATTAATAAATATAAATAGGAAAGAAACTTTAGCTTTATTTGAGTTAGTAACTAGAATTAGCACTTACTAACACCAGTGAAAATAAGGCTTCTTTTGCTACTTATAATTACTGTCCAAAATAATAGTAAAAAAATACTGTATTCTTTTTTCTTCGTATTTTTATTTTTGTTAGTAAACAGAAGTAGGGAAGAAAATTAGTGTTAAATTTTGTGAGTAACTGGAGGTTAGAAAGGAACCTAATTTTATTTTTTGTTTGTGTGATACCTCGTTTTTATTGAAATTTCCTCTGATGGTACAACTCGGCGCTATTCAGCCAACAATTTACCTTCAGCAGTAGACTAATAGAGTTTGTGAGATGGGTTTAACAGCCGGCTGTCGGATCACTGACATGTCGCTGGATGCTTACCGTATCAGCATCAGACACCAAGGTAAGCATTAAGATACACACAAGCTCCTCAGTGATGACAGCTTTCTACCGTTTGGACTTTACCATGTTGCTCCTTCTGTAATTGTCTGGATGCTCAAACACACTGAACTGTTGACCTACAAGTAGTGGAATACACCAACCAGTCCGGGTCGACGGTTGGCTGATCTAAATATAAAAGAAAGAGCTAATGGTTTCTTGCTTTAAAAATGGGAAAGAAATCGACCTTACTTCAAAGGATTGCTGAGATATGGTACCTTACCCTAATTTACACACACACACACTCACACTCACACATTCTCTTTCTCACTCAAACATACTCGCGCAAACACACTCAACCATTCTCTCTCTCTCACTCACACTCTCTATCTCACATACACACACACTCACACTCTCTATCTCACACACATACTCACACTCACACTTTCTCTCACATACACACACACTCACACATTCAGACCTTCTCTCTCACACACACACTCACACTCACACATCTCTCTCTCACACACATACTCACACACTCACACATTCTCTCTCTCGCTCACACATACTCTCACACACTCACACTCTCTATCTCACACACACTCAACCATTCTCTCTCTCACACTCACACATCTTCTCTATCTCTCTCTCTCACACACACACACACACACACACTCTCACACATTCTCTCCGTCGCTCACACACACACTCACACTCTCTATCTCACACAAACACTCACACATTCTCTCCGTCGCTCACACACACACACACTCACACTCTCTATCTCACACACACACACTCTCACGCATTCTCTCCGTCGCTCACACACACACTCACACTCTCTATCTCACACACACACACTCACACACACACACTCACACATTCTCTCCGTCGCTCACACACACACACACTCACACTCTCTATCACACTCACACACACTCACGCACACAATTCACAGCAGACTGGTGAGATCTCGTGGCCTATCCATTTACCCTCACAGAAGAACTTGCCGGTATTTTCGAGCGACCTTAGAAAATATCCATGAAGTTGATGAGCGGCGATAATAGAGACGCCCCTCAGCTCCGATATTTTGTGACTTGTTTAGTACGGATGAGGATCAGTGTGTTTACAAAAAAGTATTCCACCGCTCCAGCCTCCAAACCATTGTTCGCTAGCGGACCAGCGTTCCGTGCGATAGCGGGCAGCTTCCGGTCGCGAGCAAAGAACCCGGTTACCTTCCGATTAGTTTCTGCGCGATTTCTTCTCATTCTTCGGCGCGAGTGAGCGCGCTACCGGTGCCAGTGACGCCCAGTTCTTAACTTTTACGGTGTAAACCAAAACAACAACACAATTAAAACAGTCACCTGCGCAATGAACAATTTATTTTCATCACCTCACGGCTAGTGACAACGAGCTGCGCCTTAGTACTGATGGCTACATTGTTCTTCAAATCAGAATTTCAAATACTGACATTGCATTTAAACAACTAATCCGGTTTTTTTGGGGGGGCAGAATTTTCACGAATATTTTATTTACCAGCTTAGCCCGTCTGGTAACCAACCCAGTATCTGGAACGAGTCTCTTTTTTCCGATGCCAGCCATGTCTCGCATTTGCATCCCTTCACCAAGAAGGGAGCCAGGTAAGCTAAGCATTATCATTACGTCACCAGGAAGGGAGCCAGGTAAGCTAAGCATTATCATTACGTCACCAGGAAGGGAGCCAGGTAAGCTAAGCATTATCATTACGTCACCAAGAAGGGAGCCAGGTAAGCTAAGCATTATCATTACGTCACCAGGAAGGGAGCCAGGTAAGCTAAGCATTATAATTACGTCACCAGGGAGGGTGCCAGGTAAGCTAAGCATTATCATTACGTCACCAAGAAGAGAGCCAGGTAAGCTAAGCATTATCATTACGTCACCAGGAAGGGAGCCAGGTAAGCTAAGCATTATCATTACGTCACCAGGAAGGGAGCCAGGTAAGCTAAGCATTATCATTACGTCACCAGGAAGGGAGCCAGGTAAGCTAAACATTATCATTACGTCACCAGGAAGGGTGCCAGGTAAGCTAAGCATTATCATTACGTCACCGAGAAGCACGCCACATAATTTCGTTACACCGCCTGGAAGTCAGATCACACGATATTTACTGGGCGATTAGAGATCATTGCTCTCTATTCTGGCAGCTCCTACTACACTGCACTACAGTCTTAAGATACACTAACATCATCTAATGAAATTAACGCTTCAGAAAGTTCTGCTGCTTTTGTCTCCGAGTTTATTTTTATCAGACGAACATTGATCGAAACCTGAAATATTTTTAGGTTTTATATATTGATTGCCGCGCGTCTCGAACGAGTACCTGTTGGCCAAGAATTCAATGCTCTCTCTGAGCAGCCATGGGAAAGTCGGAGAAGACCGCCTCTATACTTATATCTCAATTTCTAAGTCCGGTCAACTGACCAAAGGAATTCATCGCTCATCTCACCCCGTTTATCGGTAAGTATATTTACAAGTCCTATCTCCTCCAACATAATGCGTAACTGGTCAATAATATTCCTTAATTATACAAATAAGCTGTGAAAAATACTGCACAAGTCATAATATCTCCAGTAAACTAATTAAATTTATATATATCTCAGTCATTCTGTTATTTTAATCAAATTACCAGTTCATGATGCAGGTTTATCTACTATCAGCCCTGCACATGAGCCGAGTGCTCATTAATTTTTCTTTAAAATGAAATTAAAATATCCTGTCTTTATGTTTCCTACGTTGGTATAAGACCGGGTTTGGCGTGAAGAAAACAGAGAAAGAGAAACCGATTCCGAAGTAAATTATAAGCTAAATCAGGAAGAATAAGTGGGCGAGAGAAACCGATGTGTAAGTTATTCTTGAAAGAAATGGATCCACCTAACAGTTGGGGAACACTAAACGACAGAAGCCGAACAAAGAAACGGATTGTGGCTGTCTTAAGCTGATAATTTAAAAAATAAATAAATAATAGAAAATAAAATGTCTAATTTTGAAACTAATTATTATTTAAAGAAAACGAAAACAACGTCATAATGAAAGTTTCCTAAAATCTTTTCTGTTTTGCGAATCTAGATATAAAAAGCGACTAAGAAAGGCACGTTTCTGATATTTCAGTTAATAACATATCTTCTTCTTCGATCACTCATTTCATAAGAGTGGGATGCGTTGCACCGTCGTTATGCCCACTCTGGCCCAGTGCATCCGTCTTCAGCGGTGGTCTATTCTTCTGACTTTTCCTTGTCATAGGAGACTTGCCTCTGTCATGGCTACAGAGCGACCCCCGCCCTTGGTTCCTCTGTCTGAGAGCCTACACGGGCCACTTCCCCAGCAGCAACTGGAGCAATGCCAGTAAAGTACCTCGCTGAAGGGTCACAACAGTGTGCCAGCAGCGGAATCGAACCCAGAACTCTTATGTCCCGGAGCCAACACACTCACCACTGAGCCACATCGCCTGACAGTTAATAACATATAAAGTCCACTTTTATCTATAAACGACAGTAAATGCCATCTAAAGACGGAGTTTAGTCATCGATACAGGGGGAATCAACGAAGTTACAAGAAGAACGACGTGTTCAGCAAATCTGAGTTTTCCAAAGCGGAAACCATTTTAAAGGGCCGGAAGCGGGACCAGGTTCCCGACTGTGCTGCTGTCTTGTAAATTCAAAACTCGAGACCGGCGACCGACGACATCATAGAGGTCGCTCGTGTTTCTTGAAGAAACAAATGTAAGACATTTACCGGAAGTCCGAGCCCCACGGTTAGTTCTAGTTACAGCAAACAGAGGGTTGTTTACTTGAGCGATTCCAGTAAACTTATTAGCATTAACTGAGCTAAATAATAAACCTATTATTGCCGATCATTCTCCATTGCCATCATAAAGGTTTTGCATCTGCGCATAACCACAGTTGGTGTTCTTGCGTCAGTTATTATTTTCTTCTCTGTGCCACTTTGAGCCGTTTTACTTCGTTGCACTCCGAAAACAGTCCTCGGGCGGGTAGGGGGGGGGCAAAAAAACCTGATGACGACGACGAGTCAAAGTCTCCCGAAACATAGGTTCGTCACTAGTTCCGCTACCGCTGCTGAGACGGTGGAAAATGGTCGAAGTAACCACTGTAAATAAATCGTCAACGTTTTTCTTTCTTTTTAATTAATGTGAATGTTCCCTAAATTATTAAAAAAAAACAAACAAGACAGACGCGACTTCAGCGCACTCCTGAGAGATGTCAGTACACCGTGACTTCGACAAGTTCATCAGAAACTCGGTTCTCTAGATGAAATGGAGAGAGAGAGAGAGAGAGAGAGAGAGAGAGAGAGAGAGAGAGAGAGAGAGAGAGAGAGAGAGAGAGAGAGATATGGAGAGATATGGAGAGATGGAGAGAGAGAGATTGAGAGAGAGAGAGAGGAGAGAGAGAGAGAGAGAGATGACATCAGCACATAGAGAATGAAAGATGACGTCAGTACTGAGAGAGAGAGAGAGGAGAGAGAGAGAGATGGAGAGAGGGACATGCAGAGAGAGAGAGAGAGAGAGATGACATCAGCACATAGAGAATGAAAGATGACGTCAGTACTGAGAGAGAGAGAGAGAGATGAGAGAGAGAGAGAGAGAGAGAGAGAGCGAGAGAGAGAGAGAGAGAGAGAGAGAAGAGAGAGAGAGAGATAGAGAGAGAGAGAGACTTTTGAAAAATACTTGCGTCATAAATAAATATATTGTATGGGGATATGGGGCAATGTTCTATTTGGCGATAATTTCAATAACAGCAACAACAAAAGATCTTCCCACAAATCAGTGCTGACAGCCTGGTTCTCAGACAAAATACAGACAATCCTCCCTTTTACTGATGATGGATCTGCATCACAAACTCCTGGTTATCGCCTGTTCGAGCTCGGTATGCCGTATTGTGGCGTTGCTGTCTCAATTTATCAATCGGTAGAGGAACATTTTAGGAAAAACAACTGGCTTCTTTTTGTTTTTTCCATCTCGAAACATCTCGTCTTTTCTAAGGTTTGCACAAGTCTATAGTCGAGGAAGAGTAGACACTCGTCGCGCTTCTGCTGTCATCCGAAGGGAGTTTTTTTTTCTTTCTCATAAAATAAAGAAAAGAAAAAAGAGAATCCATCGCGGTAAAAACAATTATCAATCACGCTTTAAAGAGATCTGACAAATCGAAGAAGTAAAGCAGCGAAACTGTCGGCTGAACGAGAATCGCTACAGTCAGGCAAGATGGCGTTTTGAGACGGAGAGCAAACAGAAAGGGGGGGGGTGATATCGGGGGAGGGAGAACCCGATTCTTTTCTTGGCCCTTTTCCTTTCCCGTCCCCATCCACCGCTTAAAAAAAAATATATATATATATATATTTTATCTCTTGTGCGGGAAATATCGAGGCCTGTTTACCCAGAGGCGGCTCGTAGATAGACAATGGCGATAGCGATAACCTGTCTGCATGCACAAATGAAACTCAACCGTTTAAATAATCGGAAATCGAAAGGCGGTCCTTCATCATTACATTAACCGAGATAAGTCTTGCAAGGAGGAAAAGACGTTCCGTGCGTTTTGATTGGATAACATGTAAGTTAAGCTCGCTCGAGAGCTTTGTTGTTTTGAACTCTCCTCCTGCTCTTTGATTGGACAAGAAACACGCTAATTTATTCAGCAATTTTCTCGGTTTCATAATTAGAAGAAAAAAACACAACAACAACAATAACGACAACAAAAATTTAGAATTCTTCTTTGTTATTGTTTTCTTCTTTTTTTTTTAGCAGATATTTAATTCACTGTTTTATCGGGTTTCGACTGAGGAATCCGAAACTTACTTTCCGTACAGATACCCTGCTCGATGTTACTAGCATCAGATAGATCTCTTTCCATTCTCTGTGTTGTTCCGAGCGATGGCGCACAGACGCCGCAGCGACGAGAGAGCGAGCTACGCTAACTCGCCGTCCCTATCGGATTTCAAATCGAGAGTTTTATCAGTATTTACCCGCAATATCGTCGTCTCCATCGATATCTGATGTTCCAGGAAATAGCTGCATTTTAAAATCCATATATCTCGCTGGTAATAACAATATTTTAAAGAGTGATGTCTAAATTGGCAATGCTGTATAACAAGAAAAAGACAACTGAATATACATTCCCAAATTACATATTAAGTTAAATTAATATTTTTTGCCAATGAGATCAAGCACCCACAGAATATAAAAAGTGAGAGCCCTGCACTATCTTCTCGTCGTTATAAGACCGGTGTACCCCAAACTAAGCCGACATTTCATCTTCACATAGAAATAAACAACTCTTAAAGGGACACGTGTCTGACGTTTTATCTAGAAGCTGAGATACGGTCACGAACGTTTGCCTGTTATTTCCTCCGTGTTTGGAAAACTATTACCGGTAGAAAACTGGAGTTATTTTTGTTAACAAAGAGCAATAATTGTTTTAAAATCTGCTTCTAATCGCACGTGATCCGTACTTCAAAAAAAGGGGGGTAACTCCAGAAAAAGAACTGGTAGATTGCGCCGCATTCTAAAACGGTAAATTATTATACACAAAACTTCCTTTTGTCGCCGTCAGTTCTGGTCGGAACTGTCACTTTCCTTGCCGATTCCCACAATCCTCCACCGTTCTCCGCGTCTCGCACTGTCACGTGAGAGTGGCCACGTGGGAGACTACCTTCCCGTCGGCCCGCTCTGGTATTTACCTTGTTTTCCGTTAATAGAAAAAGAAAGAAACATTTAGCTAGAAGGAAATTAGGTAATGACCGATAAGAATGAATAATGCAACTTTTGGACAGGTTTCCTGGAGATATTGTAATCAATCGCAATAAGCCGCACAAGGAGGTTTCTCCCTCCCCCCCCTAACGATAGAATCTTTAGACGGCTCGCAGGGAGGCGGAGCTGGCAGCTGAAAGCTTTCCCCGCCCCAGCCGAGGATCGCCGACCAGCAAACAAGAACGGTAATAACAAAGAGGGTAGAGGGGGGGCGCTGCTGTAGTAGTTTACGTCATCTGAGAGCGCGCTGCTTGTTTTGGACCGGCCGCTGGAGTACGTCGGCCCAGCCCTGCGGCTAGAACGGAGGGGGGGGGGTGAGGGGAGAGAAGACGAGCAGTAGGTAAGCCAGCGCCCTAACCACGCCTTGGTTACCGGGAGGGGGGGGGGTGAATGATCGGTAAAAGGTCTCCATCTGTTTTAACCGATGATGTTGCGTGCCGGTACCTAAGTTTGTACAAATAGTAGCGAATTAGTGTCGGGTAACTGGCGACGCCAGACTGGACAATCTTGGCGGAACATGTCGCCTACCACATCGAGCAACACCGGAAATGGTGGACGGGCACGCCGGACAGCCGGAAGTCATCAAATTTTAAAGCTGCAAGATGATGATGATGGTTATTATTATTATTATTATTATTATTATTATTATTATTATTATTATTATTATATTATTATTATTATTAGTTGCTATCGCGACCCGGAAAACAGTAGATGTAACCAAAATCTCGACGCGATAAGAGGATTAAAAGAAAATCAATATAACATTCGGCATCAAAATGCAATTTCTTGAAAATCTAAAACAAGGGGAGCGTTAATTATGATTGAAGTCATTTCCTTAGAATTTCTACTGAAGTTTCCTTTTAATTCCGTAGAAGATTGCATCCATAACGGGGAGGACATCTTCTCTTGATTTTAAAAAAAAAAGAAGAAAAAGTGCAGGTTTTAAGGGAGATAACTAGGAGATTTGTTTTCAAGAATTTCTCGAATAAAGAAAGTTTTATGCGGGCGATGTAATGGAGTATTTTAATTGGACTTCGCCTGTTTTTAACGATAAACGACTCGTTGTGCCGTCGACAGTCTATCGGCTACGCCTCGCATGTCCCGTTTGTCCAGATGTTCCTGCCGATTGAGGGGATCGTCTTAAGCAGGCTTCCAGAAACACACAAGCCATGTGTCCCACTATCAGCCACAACTATCTACCAACGGTTGACATGACTACACCGCGTAGGAACTTAATACTGGCCCTACAGAGAGTTCATTCTGCAACTTTAGGTTGACCTTTATTATTTATTAGCAACTGGACTAACCTTCTTATCAGGCCAGCATAAAGGGTAGCATATAGATTTAACAGAAACAGAAAGCATAAATAAACACTTGTTCATTAAAATTGTATTTATGGTAAATTAAACTGACGTTTTTTTTTTACCTATTTATTTAGTTCTAAGACAGAACGTCAATAATGCAAAATGACTAAATCTATGGTCAACGCTCATCAGATATGCGGTGCATATCCAGAATGTATTGTCTACAGACCCGGACGTTCTGTTCGAGATGGTGCATTCCTTCGGCCAGTCCGGCTACTTCGGACTTACCACGGCATCCATTGGATGCTGAACTGTTGTTGTTGTTGTTGTTTTTTTTCTCTTTGAGGCATCTTTCACAGAAACCGAGCGCCCAACACGGCCCAGTCATATTCATACTGTAAGTCGAGCGTTACAAGATTTATCTTGAATTAACAGTTATTCTTGTAAAGATAGACGGGCGCCATTATCACCTGACCAATCGGACAACACCTTCGGTCCGGCTGTGTACTCGTTCTGGGAGATTAGAACCGACCGAACCTAACCGCACAAGCATTTACCGAAACTCCATTTAAAAAAAAAAAAAAATTATGGCAACGTATTTTAGATTGGGTTCTCGGATAGGAGCATTCGCCTGACCTGGGACTGAGTGGGCAGATATTACATACTAATTACTGGCCTCACCATTTGCAGACTGCCTGAAGAAATGGTCTTCATGAAAATGTTGAATAGTTCGTAATAGCTGCATAACTGGTAACATCCATGCATTATATATATATATACACATCCACAACTCGTTATCCGCGAGCGATCCTTTCCAGAAACGGTAGGGAATAGCAAATTTCACGGATGGCACCGTGACCCTCGCATACGTATCCAAGAAACACTTTTTGGCCCTAAATATCGCACTAAAACCACGAATAATCATTTACGCGCACTACATAATGCAGGAAAAGGTGAAAATAAAAGATATTAGAAAAGTACGCATAGATATTCTAGCAAATACATAACATAACACGGTCAAAATATCTGCGTGCCGCCTTGTGGTCAGCTGATGCTGCCTTTCCGATCCTCACATCGTGAAGCGAAAAGCGATGCTTGAGGTTATCGAACCAGCCCTTACTTGCAGTAGAAGTCGATTTGCTTGTCCCCTCACCGCTGGTTTTCTCGTGGGAAACCTCGTAAGGGCTCGTGGCCTCGTCCCGTGCGGCTGTTTGATCAACGAGCGCATTCTTCCGGCTCGTGTCTTCAATCCACAGGCTTATGGCCCTTTCCATTTGTACGACAGCTTTTTTCCTCACAACTTGAGCCACCTTTACCCTTCTAGGGTCACTGACAGAAACAATGTCGCCAATTTCTTTTGCCTTACTCTTAATGGAGCGCACTGTTGTCTCATTGATGCCAAAGAGCTCACCCACAGCCGACGCACTTGGCCTGAGTCTAGTTTATCCGGCATTTCCCTTTTTTGTGTTGAAGTCATTGCTCTTTTCGCATATTTAGGCCCTTCGGCTCAGTCACTTTCACTCGTTGGCTTGTGCTTACCCATTTTGGGTTAGTTTTTGGCACGAGAAAAACTGTCTGCGAAGTACCGCGACGAACTGGGACGAGACAAGGTGAAGCGGATGCTTACTGGATCGCGAAGCGGAGGAAAGACACTTCGCGCAGTACTACTTCTTCTCGCGGAGGGGCCGTAAATGGTCCAGAGGTGCTTCGAGAACATTCGGAAAGCGTTTCCGAACGCTTGCGAAGGTTGCGTTGGTGCCTCGGCTCGACCTCGCGAGTACGTGGAATCACCGATAACAAAGGAGGGGTGTGTGTATATATATCTTGCATCATTATGATATTATGCTATTCTGTACATTTTTAGCCGAAGTTAGATGACTAGCAAGCTTGGTTGTCACAGCTGAAAGGTGATAGTTAGTGCACCTGTACGTCAGAAGATGGCGCTAGGAAGCCACCTCCAACATCGAGAGTTTTTTTTTCCACTGACTATGGGTCCCAAAACATTGCCTCAAAAGATGAGGTAAAAATTTTTTCTTTGGTAGCAGTTCATTCGTGGCGTTGGAAATAAGGTGATAACAAAAATAAACATGCCAGGGTCATAGTTACCTCCCGAACCTAATTGTTCAGATGCATTATGGGCAAATATTATGGAAGACGCGAAGAAGAGAAGTTTCGTTCTGACGCCATGCGGAGTCTCACTTGTTTACACAAAAGTTGTATTTTTACATCGAAAGTTTTCGCCAACAGGTTCGTCGTCTCTAGTTTTCGAAGCAGTGCACGTGCACACTGACCGCATCAGCAGGCCGCCACCGACCTCTTCATCATTTCCCCAATGACGTAGAAGAAAAACTAGAGCGCGCGTCCACGCGAATTTCACTAGGCCGCCATGGGCCATCGCTGCTGACTTCCGGTAAGGTCAGAATAAGCATGTGAGTAGAGGTAATGACCTGGCATGCAAACATTCTAATTAATATTTTAATTATTTTTAATATATAGACTGAGACCACCTAAAATTAGAAAACGTTCGCTGTCAGCAATAGCTTAATGTCATATATGACACAATTACATCAGAAGCTGATGATTTACTACGATATGGAATTAAGTATAATTGTCAAGATATGAAAGCCGCAGATTTTTACAGGAATTTTTTAGGCCACAGAATGCTTCACACTGTTCAAAATTGAAATACCATGTACAATAATCCCCTCTGAGACCCAGTGAAGAACACAATGGAACGAGGTATTAATATTTTATATCATTCTGACAGAACAAACTAAATGGTGCATAACTGAATATCAACCTTGACATTTCAGATATTTCTGAAAAAAAAATGCATAACTGATAAACCATCTTCTGCATTATCACCAAATTGATGCTTTATGCTTTTATGCGCAGTATCATGCTTACAATGTAATTAATACTTTCATTATTTTTTTAATATATAGACTGATTTTGCAATCCCAAACACATTACGATAGTGCAATTGTTTCGACAGATTTCTCTATAATATGAAAACGAGGCTGACGACAGCGACATCTATCGAATGATAGAACAATTCTCTCTCAACGTCACCGACAATTTGATTTATTACATAAATCTGTATTTTAGTGCTAATATACTATAAAACTGGTGTATTTTGAAATACAACTTGGGGGGGGGGAAACAAATATCTACTGATGCTTGAACAACACGGTCTTCTTCATTTTCCGCCTAATACTGTCTCCAGTCAGAATCAGATCGGCCAAGTTCACAGTGTGGAAACGGCGAAGCCTGATAAACTGCTCACAATCAACAGCATATAATGGAGCGCGTCAATACCTTTTGATGTCTGCATTGAGTGCTCACAAATATCTTCAAACAAATTAAAGGCATTTCAGCTACCATTCTGGGTACCATCATTTTCTCCCATTCACCAGATGGAACCTTCTTAATGTCTATGCTAGAACCCATGACAATTTCACACTGTTTGATAATGCGAACCACGCAGATGTACATTCAGATGCAGGTCTTACCAGTACAGTGGAACATTCTTTACAAGACATTTTTTTTTGGTTACGGAACGAACAACCCATCCAGCAATATACTCGAGGATACCTTCAACAAATACACTCAGGCCAGCCTTGACACTGCTGTATGTGTGATCGCACAGAGCCGATTCAAAGGTGATAAAAGGCACAATCTCATCAGGCTCTGCGTCTGCATCATTCAACAATGAAGTCGTTGTATCTTGAGGTACACAATTTGCTTTGGCAGAGGCTGTGATAGAAACACCTGCATGGCTCATCAGTGCTTTATATGCGCTGGCAAACTGCATGGCAGAGGGGTTATTGTTCCAACCTCCTCGTTGGCGTACAGTTGAAAAAAATAACTCGAGATGGTCCTGAGACAATTGGTAAGTCAACAAGTACTTCCGTACTGGGGATGGCTCCAGCAGCAGTTCCTTGGATAGGCCAAGCAGACTCTCAATATTTAACAGAAATCCTGTAACAGCATTTTTGCGCTCACCTTACCACCTGTCATGTCAGTCATACTAAGTAAAACAGACTTTGCATCCATCAAGAAATTCTCAATTATACCAAGATTTTCAGCCCGTAATACAAAATTGGCTGTACCTTCACAATCATCAGGGCCAGTACAACCTACCTACTTGAGCTGCATATCTGAGCGCAGCTGCAACTGACGAACTCGAAGTTTGAGCTGCTAATTTAACATCCATTTTCTGCTTCTCAAAGCGTAAGTGTCGTGTAGCCAGTTTGTTTGCAGCACGCAAACCTTCAGCCTGCTATAACTGCTGAAGGTACACTATGTCATTCCATCTGGCTACACCAACTCTTGTTACAATCTCTTGCAAAGCATGTAGAGCACCCCTAAGATTCTTTAACAAATGACACGCATCAAATAACACATAAACATTACGCGTACTGTCAGCAGGATGTGTGCATTTACACTGAATCTTTCCAGGTTCTAATGAGCATCCAGGTACAAGTACCACGTTTTGGTTTGTACTGTGACCATCCATGACAAGAGAAACATTTACATTGACATCATACAATGAACACATTATTGACAAAATAAGCTGAGATTGCAATTCTCCAGATATACTATTTATCAGAAAGTAGCCAACTGGCACTTTCCACTGTACCTGCAGTCCTACAGCCATTACAACCAATGCTTCAGTAGCTCCCCTTTCATCGCCATCGATAGAACCAGCTCCGAGGTCAACAAAACCAACCATCTGTTGACGCTTTGGGTCCCAGTCAAGATGTTTCTTATGGGCATTCCATCAAGCATCAGGGTACAGTAGCCGTAGTTACCTTGATCAGTCTCTACTTTGGACTTCAACATGGAGAGAACTTGCTCCGAAATGCCAGGTTTTGAAGAAATGCTGCTTACCCATCTAAAATTAGAAAATGTTCATTGTAAGCAACAGTTTAATATCAACCAATATCATATAAGACACAAATTACATTAAAAGATGATAATACACTACAATATGGATTGAGCATAATTGTCAATGAAATATGTACTGATAAACCGTTTTCTGCATTACCAATTTATATTACAATGTACAGAAGTATTGACCAATGGCACCAATGTTGGTGCATGCTGAAAACTGTGTAAGTAACAAGAACAATAAACAATAACAGAACTTATTTATTTGAAAAATTGTAAAACATAAGTAAAGGCATCTGGGTGATCTTGTCATGATGACATCTGCAAAATCAAGATAGCTTTACAAATAAGAGTAAAACTTGTTGGGTATATACTATTATAAACTGGTCAGTCTGTTATAATACATGCTTCCTTAAATATACATGTTAGTAACATATGAATACTATAGTATAATAACTATACATTACATACCGTCTTATTGTAGAGGGATGTGGCATGTGCATATATTCTCTCAAGTATGCATACGCCTTCGGACTGTAAAAATGCACTGTAGTGGCAAACTGTTTCTGGTCTTCGGAATATTCATGGGAAGGTCTCTTGAGCAAATCTACAGGAATGTCTAAAATAGAATGATTGAATGAATGAATGATTAAATGACGGAATAAATAAATAAACTGACTGCATTAATAATAACTAATCCAAATTCCATAATTTTTCAACAGTATGCTACAGTTGTAAGTTTTTTTTTCTTTCATGTAGCTCTATTATATACACAAGACTGCATAGTTACAGAATGATATTAACATGTAATGGTAAGTTTTGTTTGTTCAAAACACAAATTTAGATGCCTTTGTATGCTTCGAGCATGTGATGAGCATCTTCAGATATCTTCTTCTCATCTTTCAGGTCCTGAGGTAGCGTTTCGATGCAAATTTTTGCTCTTTTCTCTCTTCGCTTTGTATTCTTAAGAATAGCTTTTATCTCATTTTGTTTCTTAAGAGCGTCGTCATACTTTTTCTGTAGTGTATCAGGATCAATCGTGTAGGTATGAGCAAGTGACGCTATTTCAGATGATTCTTGATGTTCCTGGTTCCAGACAGGGTACACAAGTCCTTACTCTGTTTGTTCTCGAACATCCCTGAAAAAAAAAAATAAATATCTAAGAAATGCTCGGGAAAATTGCTAAGACGTGAGCCCGTCCGAATTTGACTGAATCAGAAAATCAATCACTAGCAAGTCATTGATTTCTTTGTACGAATACAACCTTTTCTCATGATCTCTCATGGACTGGATCGAGGGCAGGAGACCCAGATTAGGGACTATAAGACTGAGCAACAAGCACTCCATACAGAGAGGGAAAAAACTGGCTTAAAGATGCTAGTTATAGGATTAGTTATCTAAAACTGTTAAATACTGCAAGAGAGAGAGAGAGAGAGAGAGAGAGAGAGAGAGAGAGAGAGAGAGATGACATCAGTATACGGAAAGAGAGAATGTGACGTCAGTAAAGAGAGGTGACGTCAGTACAGAGAGGGAGATATGACGTCAGTATACGGAGAGAGATATGACGTCAGTACAGAGAGGGAGATATGACATCAGTATACGGAGAGAGATATGACGTCAGTAAAGAGAGGTGACGTCATACAGAGAGGGAGATATGACGTCAGTATGCGGAGAGAGATATGACGTCAATAAAGAGAGGTGACGTCAGTATACGGAAAGAGAGAATGTGACGTCAGTACAGAAAGGGAGATATGACGTCAGTAAAGAGAGGTGACGTCATTACAGAGAGGGAGATATGACATCAGTATACGGAGAGAGATATAACGTTAGTAAAGAGAGGTGACGTCAGTATACGGAAAGAGATATGACGTCAGTAAAGAGAGGTGACGTCAGTACAGAGAGGGAGATATGACGTCAGTAAAGAGAGGTGACGTCAGTACAGAGGGGGAAATATGACGTCAGTAAAGAGAGAGAGAGAGAGATGTCAAGTGAGCGCTTGTTGCAGGAACTCTACCGGGATCATGACGTGTAAAGTAGATTCTATTACGAACAGATAACCTATCACATTCCCCACACCTCGTCGTACCCGCCAGGACTGCGCACCGTGGGTCAGCGATTGACTCTTTTAACGACGCGACATCGACCCCGAACGGTCAGCGGAGTTGGTCTGCAGGCTGTCCACAGACTATAGAACGGTAACGGGTTCTAAAAAGGCCTCGCCGCTATCCCCTCCTCCCCGGTTGGTCACGCGTTGAACGCCTGTCTCCGTGTGGGGTGGGGGGAGGGGACAAAGGACGCCAATTTAAAATGTGAACCAGCTCTTGGAGGAATTAGGTAAATAACAAATAGGCACAGAATTACGAGAAGGCTCCGCATCTGCGAAAGAGTCTTTACTCCGACACAGTCACTACTGATGAAATCTCCACTATGTAGCTACCGTTTTCTATCAGTTGAGAGAACACAGAAATATACGGTAACGATTTACAACGATACCCAGTATTAAATAAAAAAAAATACATCCCTGTTTCAGGTGGAAATAAAAGAACTAAAAACAACGTGGAGGCTTCGACAGTTTTAGAGGAGACTGTAGACTCTAGGCAGGCATAGGACTTTTGTAAACGCTAGCCGGAAACACACACAGATACACACACACACAGATACACACATATACACACACAAACACACACAAATACAGACACAAACACACACACAACACACACACACACAAACACACACACACACACACACACACACACACACGCACACACACACACACAGATACACACACACACACACACACACATACACACACGCGCGCGCGCGCACACACACAAACACACACACACAAACACACACACAAACACACACACGCACACAAACACACACACAACACACACATACACACACATATACACACACAAACACACACACACACAAACACACACATATACACACACATACACACACGCACGCACACATACACACACACGCACACACGCACACACACATACACACACGCGCGCGCACACACACACAAACACACACAAACACACACATATACACACACATAAACACAGACACAAACACACACACGCACACAAAATAAGTATAAAAAACGGGGTGGAAAATTATAGCGGAAATTGGTGAAAGATATCTTAAAAATGCAGCTCAGCAGACTTCAAAGATATCAGATCAAGGAGCCGTTACCGAAGAATGCCTAACGCGGAATGCGTATCAAAGATATTTTTCAGAAGATCTCTGACTCGCCAAACAGACTTAAATAACTTTTATGGCACAGAAAAACAAAATTAGTTTTCCATAAAAAACAACAACAATACATTGTGATGATTTTGTGTTAGATTAAAGCCTAATTCCACCCCATTTGCTTCAACACCGTTTTTCTATACAGACTTCTGTTAGCTCAGAAATACTCTAAATATTACGGAAAACGTTTAACGTTATGGTAGCGATGCAGAAACACATCTGTGCCGAAATATTACAGCTGGTTTAACATGTATAAAATCTAGAATTACATCGGTTGCAAAACACCAGGAAAAACAATTCTTATTGCATCTTTAATAATCGACAAAAACCAACAAGCCAAAACTTCCCATTTATTCAGATATTTACATGACGTTTACTACCTTTCATATTCAATGTCATCTAAATAACACGTAAAGGTAAAGGACCTTTCGTATATCAATCATTTTAAAATAATGCGAAAATGAATTTTCGTCCATTTGGAAGAAAGGTTCAACCTTAAAAATTGCAGGTAAAAGAATCAGCTTTTAAAAAAAAAACGTTTGAGTTAAAGTTTTTTTTGATAGTAGCATGAAAGAAAGATGGTGCATCTTTAAGACTCCACCCTGGTTGTAGCACTAGAGTGGTAAACAAAGTCGAGATTAAATTGCTAAACATTTTAATTTAAACGTCTTTAAAGGCATCGATATAAACGATAAAATAAACACACACACACACAACACACACACACACACACACACACACACACACACACACACACGCACACTTACCGTTCTTAACATTTTAATGAACCGTTTTAGAGTCTTCCATGCTTCTCTTTGAAGTTTCAGCACTTTTTCCTTTTTAAAATTAAATTTGTTTGCTTCCACATTTCGCTTCAGATAGCTGTTTGTGTATTTTAAAAGCACTTCTTGTATTCCTTGTATTAAATGTTCGGTTATTTAAAAGTCGGCAGTTTGTGCAAAAACAGGAAGATGACTGTAGAGCGGGAAGATTGTTTGATAAGTGATCCGACTTTGATCCGAGGGAGAAGATGCTTTCTGACGGCTGACGGATGATGAAAACGAGAAGATAAGCAGGAATAACAGATTCCCTGTCACGCCGAAACAGTTGGAATTATTAACGAGGTATTCATCTCGTCGACGAATCAACGCGCAATGATTAAAACAGTCCGTAAGTGATGGAACTATTTAACTTCGAGATCAAAGAGCGGACTTAAGGGGGGGTGCCGAGAACGACGTTCTACGACCGAAAAGTCCCGAGAGGTTATGCAAGTGCGGGACCCGAAACAGCCGCCGACCAAAGAATTTCAGATAGAGAAACTACGGAAGGCTTAAAGCAGGCGACGAGATGGGATTGGT
Organism: Nautilus pompilius; assembly: GCA_018389105.1. Taxonomy (NCBI): domain Eukaryota; kingdom Metazoa; phylum Mollusca; class Cephalopoda; order Nautilida; family Nautilidae; genus Nautilus; species Nautilus pompilius. Next base: position 377,779 of record JACATO010000985.1, on the reverse strand, counting down.
AAAAGGGGGAATGGTCCTGACAGCGAGTGGAGCGTCGAGAGAGGTCGAGGAAAGGGGATTGGTACGAAAAATACGGAGCGAGCACGGGTAAGGATGACGTCAGTAATTGGGTATGGGCAGTAGCTGATCTCGAAGGACGGACATTTGCAACTCTTTTCAGTTGATCACGAACGAAGTAAACATCGGCACAAAGTAGAAAGTCAACCCCCCCCCAAACGGAGCCACTGTCGGTAAATTACGGGGACTTGCAAAGGAAGAAGTTCAACACAGCGTTAGCCAATTAAAGGTGCTAATAAAATATTAGACATCCATCCGCAAGACAGCGTCAGCCAGTCAGAAAAAAATAATACAAACATCGATACATATCTTTTTTTTTTACGTCCCTGAAGAATCTTTACCGACTTCCGGTATCCCCCTTTTTTTAAAACTAAGGACCATAATAACAGAACAGCGAAAAAGAAGGGAAAAAATAACTTGAATTAACGCGCATGATAGGTTCACGTTGCTTTCTGAAGATGTTTTTAAGAAAAAGAAAAAAAAACAATCCAAAATTATTGCATCTCTCCAGAAATAATTCTGGACTTTAATAAAACTGAGTCATACCACCATCTATACGAAGATCGAGCTCTCTCCCTCTCTCTCCTCTTTCTTTTGTTTTTTGCTTTGTGAAAACAGTATTTCTTAGGGTTTGAAGCTTACTATTTCCTTGGCCACAGTTGCGTATCTTTAAGCAATTACTCAGTGCGCAGAGTCATTACGAAGATCGAAACAATGGTTAATTAGCATTTAAATGCTGAAAATTCTTCCCCTCCCATTATAACAGAAACAGTGACTCGGTATTTCGCTTAATACGAACAAGATAATGCACTAATTCCGACTACCAGCGTACTTTTCAAACATCGCGGACACTTGCGTTCGTCGGTGTACGTACATTTGTGCTAGGTGCCAAAATATTTCCGATCGGATGATTAACCTCAGCCGCTGTCTTGCCGGCTCCTTACGTTAGGTGGCGCTCCTGCTACAAAATAAAACAGAACCAGGACGTAAACGTACTCGTTGTTGTAATAATAGGTGGAGAAGCACTTTCTGGTTTAAAATCTTACTCACTGGCCATGGATCATCGCTTTATATATATATATGTCAGTATTATAAACTTTGCTTTCGTGTTTCTTCATAGTGTCGCCGAGAAAGAGGGAACAGATCAGATGGAGCAGTTAGGTTGTCATGGATATTAAATTAAAAATGGTGACTGTATTATTTTTCTATTATATCAAAATTTGCTGGTGAATAATAAAAGTATCTGCAAGCCATTCCGCCAACTACATCTTCACCAATATGTATATATATATAACGTTTTTAAAAAGAAAGGAACTCATATAACAGTGGATACATATTTCACTTCTTTAGCTTGACATGATACATGACTACATTCATGCGAAAAAGCAAGGAAAAAAAATTGTTATTCATCAAGAACTGACACGTTTGTTAGAAAACATCTCAAGATAATGTCATGCCTCTTTTCTGCTTCCCATCACTTGCCGCACGTGAATCAGGCTAGCGCCAAAGGTTGGTCGGCCAATGCCGGCGTGACGTCATTGCGTACAAGGCCCGAACGCAGCTTTGACGTACTCCAGCTCTTCTGATAATAAATCAGGAATTATTCTTTTTCTTTAAACCGCCGAAAAAAGAGTAGATGTTGCTGAAGCAACTATTAATTTATGTGAATAAAAATAAAAGAAGGAAAGAGTTGGAGGTTTTACATTGCAAAAGATCTCAGATGAAAACAATAAGCTTTTCTCAGCTTCCTTTCTGCCAAATTGGTTTCTTATTGAACTGACACCAAAATATCATCTTTGCTTCTAATTTTATATTCTGGATTAAATTACTTCCAGCTTCCAGCAGCATCATCAAAACAATCGAAATCCTATAAATAGACAGTTGGGAAAAGAAAAAAACAACAGCGTATGAGTTTCTATAAACTGAGTACACTCCAGATTCACCGTCTATATTAAATTAGAAAGTTTATATCTCTGTTAATAATAGAAAGCTGCTTTCACCAAATCCATCTTATGCCAGCGCCAGTCGCTGCCTGACCATGGATATTTTTAATCTACGGTATAATCTTATCTGTCTTGACATCTAGCAGAAAATCAATAGCAATTCAATAGGGAGTTAATATAAAACGTAAGAAAATTCACTTTGACTACCTGTGTACTTACAATAATACTAAGAAAATTCCGGACTCTTGTAGTAAATAGTCCAAAAGAAGGAGAGGGTATGACAATGAAGGATTCAACAAGACTTCGAATGATACAGTAAAACAGAGCATCAGAGCAGCGGAATTCCTCATAATTAACAATATCTCAATACCAGATCAGCGTGGGTTAACTTGCGCCATTACAGGGTCTTCTTCTTCTTTTTAACACGAGAGATAATTTTTCCAAGTTATACGAGGAAAAAACTGTAATTTTTTTTTATACCATTGTTTGTTTATTGCAGATAAATACATCACAAACAACTCGGAAACTACCGGTGTCTGTTACTCCACGTGATGGCGGGTTAATGAAATACTTTCGTTCTTACCCCTGTTACTTCCATCTGTTTGTCCGTTTGGGACTGAGAGCGAGAATATCGTACCGGACGCGGACTATAGGATTTAGGTTAGGATAGAGTTAAAAGCGACGGCTAAATGACGTCATGAGAAGGGGAAAAAAATGGTCTGGGGGTGGGGTCGACGTATTTTTTTTTTCAAATTTAGAATAGAAATTTTTAAAATTTAAAAAAAAAAGAAAATAAAAAAAATTTGTGGCGCGGGTGGGTTGTGGATCTCTGTCCCGGCAGCGAGATTAGGGATCTCGCGCTTGCTTACGTGTCGAGTGGAGTTGCGCAACCACTTCTCGTCGCGGAAGGACACAAGCGGAAGTCTCCACTGGGACCTTTTTTTTTCAGATCCTGCAAAAACTACGACACGAAATAAAAATATGTTTTTCTACTTAACGGCTTACAGACTGTTTCATCCAGAAAGCTTTGTATTTGGAGAAGTCTTAGATTAGAAAGACGATAGAATCACATATTTGCCGCTATAGAGACCGTACCTGTCTGCTAGGCTACCGATTCTCCGGAGAAGTCTTAGAAAGACGGTAGGACCACACCTTCACCGCTGTAGAGACCGTACCTGTCTGTTAGGCCACCGATTCTCTGGAGAAGTCTTAGAAAGACGATAGGACCACACCTTCGCTGCTGTAAAGACCGTACCTGTCTGTTAGGCCACCGATTCTCTGGAGAAGTCTTAGAAAGACGGTAGGACCACACCTTCACCGCTGTAGAGACCGTACCTGTCTGCTAGGCTACCGATTCTCTGGAGAAGTCTTAGAAAGACGGTAGGACCACACCTTCACCGCTGTGGAGACCGTACCTGTCTACTAGGCCACCGATTCTCCGGAGAAGTCTTAGAAAGACGGTAGGACCACACCTTCACCGCTGTGGAGACCGTACCTGTCTACTAGGCCACCGATTCTCCGGAGAAGTCTTAGAAAGACGGTAGGACCACACCTTCGCCGCTGTAGAGACCGTACCTGTCTGCTAGGCCACCGATTCTCCGGAGAAGTCTTAGAAAGACGATAGGACCATATCTTCGCTGCTGTAGAGATTGTACCTGTCTGTTAGGCCACCGATTCTCTGGAGAAGTCTTAGAAAGACGATAGGACCACACCTTCACCGCTGTAGAGACCGTACCTGTCTGCTAGGCCACCGATTCGCCGGAGAAGTCTTAGAAAGACGATAGGACCACATCTTCGCTGCTGTAGAGATTGTACCTGTCTGTTAGGCCACCGATTCTCCGGAGAAGTCTTAGAAAGACGATAGGACCACACCTTCGCCGCTGTAGAGACCGTACCTGTCTGCTAGGCCACCGATTCTCCGGATATGAAATACTTCAGTTCTGATAGCAGCAGTAATTTCTACTACGTATTATTATTATTTTTTTGGCTTTCCTACTCTTGAAAGTCTAATGTTAATGCTGAGTATCACAGTCTTTAAAGACAGCAACAACAAAGCTGTATTTGGTAAATACTCTCCAAATTATAAAAAAAACAACAACCAGTATGTCGGATACACGCGCACACAAAAAACTATATTTCGTATTAAATTTTGAATTTCGGAATTTTCGGGGTTACGCAAACAGCCTTTTCTCCTCAAGATTAAGAATTATAGTGTAACAGGACAACCCGGAATATTTCAGTATTAAGTTCGTTTGGATTTTGTTTCTGTATATTTTGATATTACTGTTTTAACAACGTGGACCACTGCATTTTTTAAAAAAAAACACGGAAGCTTAAAGCTTAACGGAATCTGTTTTGGTTATTTTGTCAAGTATTTAACTGATATGGTTAAAAAATTACAAAAATCTCCCCTGTAATTATAACGACAAAACTCCTTAAAATCATAGAGTATTTTTTTATGATAATATTTTCACTAGTAATTCAATGACTGCTTTCATTCTACCTGGCATTACTTCAACCAATGTCTTCCGTGATGAAATATTCTCCCGAGCTTCCTTAACGACTTTCCAATTCTTCTTTATTCCTTGGCCAATTTTATGCAGTAAATATCCCTATCACTGCCCATCTGTTCTCATTTGGATTTCAGTCAGAAGAATTCCCAGGCGAGTCTCCAAACCATTGAGTTTTATTGCTTTTGAAACGGGAGAGGACGGACCTTTCTCACTCTACCTTCGAACAAATTGCCATTGATCTTTACCAAACAGTTCAAGCTTGGACTAATCTGTAAAGATCGCCCTCTCCCACGTTTGGTCACCTCGCTGTTTCATCTCTGCTGTCCGTCCCAGCCCTGCCATCTGGTTGTATTCCCTCAGCAAAGATCTTCGGCAGCTACGCACATCCATCGAGACCGCATGACTCTACTGTGCTTCTTGCAGCCAGGTAATCTGCAAGATCTTGACTGGCTGGATCATCGTCTATCACGTGGAGTACATGCTCTAAGGTGCTTGATTACTTTTGGAAAGTTCGGACATTTTCTCCTCCACCGTCTCTACCGTAAACAGTACAAGTTTCAACGTTTCCATGTTTTAAACATTTTGCTGTCTACCCTAGACCAAGAAATAGATTTCTTTAAACAGGGGAAGATTGTCACCGCTATGGCAACTTCATCACGTCTATGATTCGTTTGTCCGCCAGACACGCTAAGAAATTTCGCTGGCTCCATCAGGACGTTTTCCGACTTCCTTTATTGTCCCGCAGTTGTTGCTCTTCAGCACACACACACACACACACACACGCGCGCGCGCGAATCGGCACCGCCCTCGCTCGGTGGCGACGTCACGCGTGACAGGTGCCCGGGGTCGATAGCGCGGCTGCGGATGAAACAGAAAACCCGGAAGTCGATCAACCCACCCTCTGGAGTAACGGATCAAGCGACCGTTCGGCAGAGCGGTCGAGGGAAGGGAGGAACACCGACAGGCAGTCGATGGGCGCAGCAACAGCGAAGCGCTATGTCCCCCGCGCATGCAAAGTTAAATCTACCCACGTTTAGCGGCCCGTATATTTCCCTCAATGCTGAATGAAGATTTGTTATTGTTTCTCCTTCCCCGTGTGAATGGAACATGTTAGGAAGGGTATTACAAATGTAGGCCTCTGCGAACGTTTTAATATCCGACCCATGTTTTCCCCAGTAATATCCCGCTTTATTTCGGATGGGTGGGGAGAGCCTGTTTACGGAAGAACGGAGAAGAACTCCGGCCTCTCTTTTGATTATGTCATTATCTTTGGGACACGATTAAATGTAGATCTCTGCAGTATCTGGCCGACACATTAACGAAGTTTAAACCTATACGAGTTCGTTCTTGTTGTGTTCCGCTCAGCGCTCTGTCAGATGTCAAAGGAAAGCAACAATCTGATGACCGTGTGAATAATTCTCGGCTCCACTTTCATTTATCACTTCTACACCGTCCTCGGTGACCCCATCCGTTTGACGTACCACGCTGTAATCACGTAGACGGTGCCTGCGGTGCCAGCCTCGTTGCGGGGCGAATGCCAGCGAGTTGTACTTCGTGGCATCTTGGCAGGGATGCGGTAACGCTGGGCCTGTAAAACTGTCAGAAAAGGGGTGCAGTTTGAATCTGGCCGTCCGTTCTCTGCCGATGATTTAGCGAAGCTTCCCCCTAACCCCGCATCGCGACGCTTCGACAAAGGTTCCGACCACCGAAATTGTGTGGCCTTGGAAGGGTTTTTGATGTGTGGGCTAATACCACAGAATAAGTAAACGAAGACCAAAATAAAACAACACTGCCCAGCATTTACCTCCCCTTACGGCTTTCGAGTGTGCACTCACATCTTTAAAGGGGGGGATTGCTGTTTATCCTTGTAGAAAACATGGAAGTCTTGTCAGCAATTCAAATCATCATTTTGTTTGAGATGAGGAAGTAGAAGCGAGCTGCCTTACTGACTGTTTAACTCTCCACACGCCACACGGCAATATGCACAATTATGACGCATGTGCGCCTCTCTCTTTGGAAAGAGCGACAAGTTTAAATTCAAGGAAATTATTACAGAGCAGGTGCCATCCTTTAAAGCCCTTATTTCAATTCTGTACATAAAAAATAATAATAATAATAATTTTGTTATAACGTATAGAGTGTTAAAACACAAAGAAACTCATCAAGGTTGCTTCTCCCGATGCAAAGACTGATTTTACTCAGTTGTCGCCCTTAGTAAGTGTTACTTTCGCTAGGAAGCATGGCAATTAAATACGTCATTCTAAATGTGTAAAAGCAATTATGGGGATCCATTAGCAGCAGGATTCGAATGTTGTTGTTTAATAAAATATTCCATAACAACATGCGATACAACAACCTGCCCATCAGTCGTAGGCTTCTATTCTTTTGGTATTTCATCATCAGGCTGTTTTCTAGTGGACCGAACGCATCAAACTTACCTAAAGCTCTCTATATATATATATCTGCTTTTTCCCTTTTAAAAAAATCGTACCATCGCTAATCGATTTTTCAAATTATAGAAGATTTCGGATTCTATTTCCTCCCCCCTTCTTTAAATAATAAAAAGGATAACAATTGCTGTACGTCTCCTTCCGTGTTATGTATGTCCGAAAATTTCAAAGAAAACAGACTTAAGAGCAAAATTTGTTTTTACGGAAAGAACTTGCCGCCATCTTGTATATAACTTACAATAAAAACTATATATATAAATAGCGATGCAGCTTTAAATAGCGTATTTCGCAGCTCGGGATGCTGGCTGGTAGGATCGGTGTTTCACCTCTCCGCTACAAGTGGAAACCGCCGTTTCAGAGTTATCCAGTTACTCTCTCTCACCTCATATCCTGTCTTTCAAAGTTTCTGTTCTTTCTTTCCTTTTCCAAACAAAGATCGGCGCGGACTCGTCATCTGCACCCAGTCTACTTCTCGTATTTCTGTTTCGATCAATTCTTCCTCGTCGATGTTGATTTCCGGTGCAGCAAAGCCAGCCAGCCAGCCCCCCCTTTTGTGCTCGAGTTTCTCCTTCTATTCGGGTTCTAACTCGATGGGTCTTTTACGGGGGGAAAGTCCAGTAAAAAATCTGTCGTTTTCCGTGACATTTCTAAAAGGACACGACTTCCAACGCAAAACCATAGTTTTATTTAAAAGCTAAACTTATTCGCAAAACATCCGGGTACGTTGTTCTCTTAAGTTATAGCGTGTAAAAGGAATAATAAGGCCCAAAATCCATTAGAAATCTCCTGACCACGCTGTGGCGATGATGCGATTGGACGAATGCCAGGGTTAACCAGCAGTTGACCCCAGCACAAACGTTTTGTGTGTGTGTGTGTGTGTGTGTGTGTGTGTGTTGTTTTGGCTAGTTTCCTTAAATGCAATTCTTCGCTGGTGTGAGCGCATCACATCTTTTGTCAGATAAATGATAAACTTTGCATCTGCCAGGATGCTGAGCGTGGAAGGATTCACTTCCACACCGTGACGCTGCATGTCTTTGATAAAGAGCAACAGAAAAACCGGAGAAGTTGCCACTTTCCAGCTTATCAGGTGGTGAGCGTAGAGAAGGCGGCGCGCTACGTTTGTGTCAGCGGGCGAATTTCTGCTTCGTCAGTGTAGAAGAACAACAGCGAAAAAGGAATAACGTGGCTGCCGTATGAGAGCGATGTCCTTCAATGACTGTCAACTGTTGATGGTTTCTGCAAGCTCACCTGTCGCTGTTCAGCGTCCGATGGTTCAGGAATGTGTTTCGTGTCTTGATTGGTTGGTTTCTTTTACCCGGCACTTCATCACCAGCCTGTTTTATCGTTGGGAGAGGGATCCGTCAGGGCACTCTCGCTTTCCCTCCACGTGCTAGATCAACATGGGTTTGGCATCTTTTAGGGGGAGGGGGCTACATACAAAAGCCCATGCGACACTTTCGTCCCGCCCACTGCTGCTGTTACCGACCAACTTTATTTTCCAACCTCAGACACTGAAACACGGCCTCTACCTGATAGCGTAGCCGCTACAGCTGACAGGGTAGATGTTTGCGCCCCGGGACAGCGGCGGGCGCCGACTGAAGGTGCGCTCGCTCACAGTAAAGTAAACCAACCAATTTCCGCGCCAAAGACCTCCGTCGCCATTTCTCCGCGGGTTACTCACTCCCGACCTCTCCGCATATTCGACGATGCCGCGTTTGCCCCTGTATCCCGCGAGCCGATCTGTACTGATATCGATTTTCCGGCACTCCGTTGTCGATCGATCCGCTGTTGAGGAAAAGTCTGCAGCCCCCATTAGATAAGAAACCCTAGCGGCTTTCGAATATCGGGAGAGAAAGGGGCGGCAACTGGAGGAGGAGAAAATCCGGCTAGTAGGCTTTTGTATAATTATTCATTGGAAACGTTTGTGTTATCCTGCATACAGATCGTTTATGCAAGCAACCCGTCGTTATCTGGCTTGAACAGGGATTTAATTGAAATTTTTCTTTTTACTGCAATAATTGTATTTTCCCGCCAGTTTCATACACAGCACCATTTCCATCTGCTAATTTTAATCATGTCTCTTGCTTATGCTGCTGTCTAAATTCAAGGGACTTAACTGCGAAATACTTTTCGTGAATACCTGGTTGTGAGGAATTTCACCGACCGGCGTCGTTGTCATGTGGCGAAACATGATAAGAGAAGCTTTGTGTTTTACCTTGCAACAAAAGAAGAAATCCCTGTTCTAATGCCAGTCATCCGAAACGGAGCCATCGTTTACCTTTCTGTCGTATAAACAACGCGGTAGTACAGCATGACTCGATACACAGGTTGTTGGTGGCGACACCGGACAACCTAGCGCCGAGTTTTCGTATTAACCGTCAGTCCGAACACAGTGACAGATTAACGGATTTTCTTCCATCGCAGTAAAAGCGTACGCATATTTCCACCGTACACTTTGAGGAACGCATTCTCTTTCTGCTGTTTCTCTGCTTACGTCCCAGATTGGTATGTACGCGTAGGCTTTGAGCAGACTTGATTAACCATGGGAGGGAGAAAGGGGTCCGCATCGACGCGAGTTGCAATGTGAGATGGACCTTTTCTGGCGTAGATGCAAACGCTGGAAGTTGGCAGGTGCTACCCGCCCAGCGATACCTTTTCATTACCTTTGCGTGTTTATTATTTGAAGAAATGAATAAATTGGTCTCCTGCATAAAATAAACACAAACCGTAAAGAAAATTATATATAGCTGCGAAATCTGGTATTTCTACGCGGAACGAAGCCATCTTTATTGTTGAATGAATTAGAGAACCAACCACCGCGTTCAACGTGGCATCGACGCGACTGTCTTAACGCCGAGTAAATGTCGTGTAAACATGAAAATCAAAGTCGAAGCACAAGTAGTCAGTAGTTGCGGACGGATTCCTCTACCGTCACAGGAAGGCATTAACTTACAACAAATACTTCAAGCCTCTGGAGCGTGTTTCGGAGACTAACAGAAACCTCCAGTAGGGGGAGGAATTACGCCTTAGATAGACATTATTTCCTCCTTTCCTCGAACCCACGCGACGACCTCTGTGTATACCTCATTTGCCAGACGAAACCCCACAACCCCCTCTAGCGTCACTCTGCTGAACCAACCAGATGGGAACCGGGTTCGATTCCTAGCCGAATGCCCTCTTTGTTTTTAAGAAGCCTCATACTAGCAATGCAAACGGGCTCTGAGGTTACGTCTGGATGGAAGCTTCTCGTAATATAGTTAGTGGGAGTCGTTAATTGAAAAATAATTTAGAAGATTCTGTTGCAAAAAACAACAACAAATCTCTAAGGGTTTCAGGCGAAGAAGACAGCCTTAATAAACATTGGTTTTGTGGGCGTTTGCGGAGGAAATGACACTTAAAATGATTGATATTTTGTTGTTTTTTCCTTTCCTGTAAACGTGCACAAACTACTTTATTGCCAGAGAGACAAAAGAAAAACAAAACCGAAAACACAACCGAAAGTCGCTGTTTAAAATTAACTAAGCCTCATGCGAAAACCGCCATGATGTTTTAAATACAGTGACACGTGGAACGGCTTATCAGCTGCCCGTCGAAGAACTCGGTAGATAAATGGGTTCCAGGCCAGAACCAGCGATTCTGTCGCCACGTACTATAGTGTACAATACTTTGTATGCCATAAGCCGACAACAACAACAACAACAACAACGGACAAACGGTGTCGAAGAAATGGGAGGATAATCTAGAAACAACAAACATGGCAACGACGTTGGCGATGGAAGAAAGAAGGAAGCGGTCTTTGATTCAGGGGAGGCAACTTCTTTGGTCGTATTTTAGGTCCACGCTTCTGCAGACGGGTTTGAAGGCGTGAACAGGTTAAAATAAAACCTTCCTACAAAACGCTGTCAGCCAAGTACCAGACACCTTTTCTTGTGACAGCGCTACAGGTTCCAAAAGCAGGACCCGAATTACAAATGGTCTCCTGGCCCGCCGCTATACGGCGCGCGAGTGTTTCCTCCGATGACGTAAGGTCAGTTCGCATCATTTCCGAACTTGAAATCGGACCCTTTTTTTTTTTTTTTTCACTAGAAGCTGAGCTTTTAGCCACTGTCACCCCGTTGTTGTTGTTGTTGTTGTTGTTGCCTTCTTTAACGGTTTTGCAGTACGCACCCCCACCAGAAAAAGGGGCATCGTTTTGTTGTTACGTACGCCCTCGCGGAAGTGACCTCATTAGCGAATGGATACCGGACGTCAGAGGTGTAATGAGATAGCGGTAAAAGGAAAAGGGGGCAAAAACAGACATGGTGAGATCTGCTGTATACGGCCAACAGACATATTACGGAATTTAAGTTAGACGTGAGTCATAGCAAATTTATTCAAGTCTGCTCAGTACAAACTTTAAATTTAAAAGAAAAAGAAAAGAATTAAAACAGCGGAAAACAAAATAATACGGAGATACTTAAAAAAAAAAAAAACGGTTAAAGAGCGTGGAAGTTTTTACTTTCAGTCGAAACGGGGTTGAGATATTCTTCGAATTTCCAGTTAGAAATCGCAATAATTAAAAGATATTTCCTTTTCCCTTCATACTCGCCAACTTTCCAAAAATCTTCATAGGGGAGACTTTGGCAATCCGAGTCGCGAATCGCTCGAAAATGTAAATAAACAAAGAACAAAAGAAAATGTAGACACACATGATTATCTGTCTCTAAATTTCCATATGGTCACAATTGTCAAATGCAATCAGTCATGCTTTGACTCATGTCCAAGTGTTAATTCTTTATTGTAGGTAACACAGGCTGACTTTGCTGTTTTCAAGATTGTCCTACTTGGTTTGTAGGCATGACAGTCCTCTGTTCTATTGCATTTACATGTCAACAATGCATCCAGGGTTGAATTGTCAAGAAGAGACCTGTGACGCAGCCGGGAGTGTCTGCCGTGGGAGACAAGCCCTGCGGAGTGGCGGGTGGCTGTAGGGTCAAATGATGGACGACGATATCGTGAGCCATACACAACGGGGCGACGGGTTTGCTGGTTTCTGATTGGTCAAAATATGAAACTCGAGAAATGTCGGCTATGGGTGACGAAAAATCGGGCTGTTTTCACATTTTATAGGGAGGGTTCTTAAAAATCGGGAGAAATGAGTCTTTTTTTTTTACGAAAAAAGCGGGAGGGCGGGAGACTGATTAAAAATCGGGAGGCTCCCGCCAAAATCGGGAGAGTTTGAGCGTATGATAAGAGCAGAGATTTTCAGGTTCTGCGTATCTCATTCGTTTGTCCCTGAATTCGCTTTTCTTGCTGTCCATCTGGCCACTGAGCTAAGCTTACTTTATTAGAAAAATCAGAAATATCCATTCTCAAAAGATACCCGATAAAACCATCTTTTTTGTTTTTTTTTACGGCCGGAGGAATCACCGAAACGTCTGTTCTGCGCTCTGACATCGCACAGAACCCGCATCATTACCTGTCCATCGCAGACCGCGGAAGACAACATTTTTAAGAAAAGGTAGAAAGGTAGTATTCGAAAACGGATGCGCATCACCGCTCCAAGCCGCGATGGAAGAACGAGCAGCGAGTCTGTCCGGCGGGTACACCAAAGGAAGAATAAGAGGAATTTTAACCGAGACACTTTGGCAACAAAGAAACCTATCCCCCCCCGGTTGTCGAGTTTTATAGGATAATACTTCACCAGAAATGAAAAAAAAAAAGAAAAAAAGGAACTATACGAAGATACGCTTTCGCGTGCGTCTGAAAATGGTTCTCTTTGACGTGAGCGGTATCTGGTATTTATAGGTGCTGGCTGTTGCTGGGATTTCGATAGAACTTACTGAAATAGCCGTAATTACTCATCGTGTTGTTTTGGCCATGGCCAGAGCAGTCGGTCAAGACTTTTTGGCTTGCGCGGACCCTGGCGACATGCGACGGCGTCACCTGTAAATAAAACAACGAGCAAGTGAAAGTAGTTTTGTAAATTTTAAAAAAAAAAACAAACAAACAAACGCACTATATCATGTTCTCTGCACATTTTCCACTAATGTAAATAAACAATGGCGTCGTCAGAGCTGGATAAAGTGTGTGTGTGTGTGTGTGTGTGTGTGTGTGTGTGTGTGTGTGGTGTGTGTGTGTGTGTGTGTGTGTGTGTTGGGGGGGGTGATAGCTAAGCACAGAGACTGCGGGAAAGACCGCGGTCCGTATCCAGTCGTTTATCAGCGGTAATCACCGTCAAGGGCTCTCACGACTACGGCCGACGCCATTTAACAGGCATGTCAGCTGTAGAGTAGAGGAGAGGAGGATAAACGAAAACGACTTCGGGAATTATTTAGTAGCGAAACGTTACACGGTCGCGTGCAGCGGTGATATCAACAAGCAATATCAACAAGCAGCGGTGATATCAACAAGCAATATCAACAAGCAGCGGTGATATCAACAAGCAGCGGTGATATCAATAAGCAGCGGTGATATCAATAAGCAAAATCAACAAGCAGCGGTGATATCAACAAGCAATATCAACAAGCAGCGGTGATATCAACAAGCAGCGGTGATATCAATAAGCAGCGGTGATATCAACAAGCAAAATCAACAAGCAGCGGTGATATCAACAAGCAATATCAACAAGCAGCGGTGATATCAACAAGCAATATCAACAAGCAGCGGTCTAAGGTAAGGACTAAAATGGTCTCGGAACCGCCTGAGTGTTTTTTTTCGGAACACGCGGGTGGTACGTGGAAAAAATCGCCGTTGGTAAAATTTCCAGTCGGCTGCGCGGACGTCAGAGACGACAAAGAGAATGAAATCCTATTGGTCCGAGCTGTTTCTGAAGTTCGACTCGGTCTGACGAGAGCGCCAAACAGTGACGTGGACATATCGCGCACTCGTTCTGCAGGCTATGGGTAAACGTTATGTTCTTAGATCAAAGCAAAATCGTATTCTGAATTAGATTGCGAGCGGTTTGCGCTCGGCGATTTACGTGTTACGTAACTACTGTGATACAACAGGCGAGATATTATCTTACAGAACAATGCCCCTGTACTCGTGAACTTATTTTCGCGAGAACCACAGATGTCACTTTCAGTTAGGGATTGGATTTCAACACTGTTAGATAAATGTCAAATTAAAGGGCACTTACTTGTTTGTTGCTTGTTGTATCTGACGAGGGCATTTTCCACGCAAAGCTATCTAATCTTTTAAGAAAAAACTAAGTATGAGGCGAGTACATTAAAAGTCCATTTATCCAAATTGCATGGGTGGATTCCGTAAAATTGGGATGTCTGGACGTGATCCATTCTGATGAGTTCATTCCTGCACGATTTGTTTCGGATAGTGTCTTTCTTTTTCATGACTCCTTCATTTGTTTCAGTATCAGTATAAATTTTGAACAGTTTATCTTTCCGTGCCAAAGTATCACACACAGTAGATGCGCTGATGCTTAATCCGTTCACGATAAGTTTAAGAGACTGCCTGTGCTCTAGTCAGCAGGTAATCCTTTCCTTTTGATGTGCATTAAGTACAACATCCTCACACCTCCTAGCACTAGAGTCTGCGGAGGTCACGGTAACATAATTTGCTGAACATGCAAAAAATTAAGAGCAGAGATAGCTTTGCATGCCCACGCTCTGGAAACAGTGCGCAGAGGGGGTGGGCGAATAGAGCGCCAAGAACGCCACCTTGCGGCAGCTATAAACACTCGAAACGTGGACCCGAAAAATGTTGGTGCATTCGGATGTTTGACTTAAGAACCGATTAGTCGGGTAGTCGGGTGTTGATATGTTCGGTCTTCGGATTAATGGACTTCTGCCGTAATCCTTAAAAATATGTCTGCTATTAAATTTTCAATTAAAGCAGATTTTTGAAAGTAAGCCGAAAATATATAGAGAAGTACCTAACAGGGAACAGGGTATTTATACTCGTCTAGATTAGGTTACCATTGGCGAAAGGTCTCCAAAAGACCCTTACACGTGGTCCGAAGAGAACTGTTGCTCCCTACAGACAATAATAGCCGGAAAAGTCCGAACCCACTGCTCTTGTAAATGGAATTTTAAAACTCTCATAGATATGTTGGACTGCTTTCCTGCTGTATGCAGAACATGCGCGAATTGTCAGAGTTAGCAACTCCATCCGTGTGGTTTATCGGTTTTGTATAATCCTGAGAATTAAATTTAGTTTAGAAATCCCCCGTTTGGTTCTGTACCACACCTTTGTTTAAAAGTCTTTGCTTTGATGTTCCGGGTGATTGAAGCCATTTCCTATATTATTTTAGATGATCAGATGCACAAAAATTTTAATTCCTGTGTACAGGGATTCTCTTATACGATAGTACTAAAAGAAAGTCATGGAAACATCTCCATAGTACCCTGGAATTATTTTGTAATTAATTTTGTATTTTGCATTATAGTCGCCAAAAATTAGCATACGATATCACAAGAGACCACGACTGAGCCAATGAAGTGGTTTTTGAAAGTAAATAAGGTGGAAAGGCTAATGTGACGGACTGGCCAGCCGAGTGATAGCCCGAACATAATTGGACAAACATGGCGGAATATAGTGATTATATACCACGAAACTATATTTTAGAAAAATTCTATCGGATTATAGACCAAACGTAAAATTTTGGATTTTTAAACTTGACAAAACAATTGAAACCGACATTAAAATGTTGTTATAATCGGAAAACTTGCAAAAATATTCGATTTAGTTTAAAGCCTCTTTTTCTTTTTTTTTGAAAATTTAAGAAAAACTAATGTCTGAAAGATTAATTGGACGCAATTAATTTATTACATATCAGAAGGTTAAGGGTTAACTCCTCAAAATATATGACTATTTATGGACAAAACTAAAGAAAAATTAGCTTTAGTTTTAAATGAATTTTTTACAACTTGAAAGTTTTTTTTTTTTAAATTATTGCGCGTCTTTAGAAATATTTAACACTTGTAAAAGAAGACAAAAAAAGACTGATAATTCTTCCGTGTTTCTTTAGTGATCCAAGATTCCACACTATTAAAGTATTCCTCCATCCATTTCTTTAAAAACGGAAATTACCGAACATCTTCAGGCATTCTCGTCACGGGTGGAATATTTTTAAGCAAATGCAAGGTTTAAAAGATGGTAGCTGAAACCATTATTTAATAGAAAAGAAGACACTGGAAATGCTTTTCTGTCAGTCGTAGAGTTGACACGTTTCATCTGTTTCTTTGTCTTGATATTTATGTATATTAGGGTGCTTTTAAAAAACGAACTTTGGAATTAGAATTTGCAGAACTCGCCATTTTTTTAAAATACATTTATCTAAAAAGTAAGTTATGAAAATTTTTGTTAAATTAAATATTATTTTTAGGTTGCTCAAGAGTCTTAATTTTTTTACATTTTAGGTACATTCTCGCTTATTTAAACTTTATTAAAATATTATCTTTGAACTCTAAGTCAATCTATTTTTGTTTTTTAGATATTAATATTCTAATTTTTGTTTTAAAATGGTCACTGCAACTCGATCTTAAAAAGAAATATGGCTCGTCGGATCACCCAGTCCATCCCTTCCTAGTAACAAGTTTCCTTTCAGAGGAGAAATTCTAAACTATTGTTTTATCTTCACTGTGGAGAAAATAAAAATTTGACGGAAAGCATCAGTAACAGCAATCGTAGTGATGGAGATCTGGCAAAAACGGAAATATTCCAACGAAGTACGAAGCGGATGTCTGTAAGCATATTCGTCATCTTCATAAAGAATGGAAAAGTCGGAAAAAATACGAGTATATATCTAGGAAAAGTTGAACAAATATACGAAATCAAGAAAAGTTTAAAATAAGTCTTAACGAACTCTTTGGTACAGCACATAGGGATGCAGTTTCTCTCATCAAAATTTCTGAGGATAAACGTGAACCAAGCTGGAGAGGGAAGATTGGACCTTTGAACAGAAAAGCAGCTCAAATGGCATTCAGGAAACAAAGAAGGAAAGAAGCAGAAAGGATCGAAACCACTGTAAATTTAGACTCCTCAACATCATCCTCAAGTGGAAGTGAATTATTAAGTTATAACATTCAACAAGAGTCAACAACACGTCCAAGAAAGAAAATGAGAGGCAGTACTGCAATAAGTATGGATGTTGCAGCAGCTCTGGACCGTACACAGATAAGTGACAGGAAAGCAACCCACATTCCCATTCCTTTTGCTCTTCAGATGAAAAAGAATGCTACTGGGTTGTGTCTCAGTCCAAGGGCCATCCTGGAAAGACGGCTTCAATAGGGGCAAAAACGTGCTGCAGAGATCAGAGCCTCTTTTAACTCAAATACCCACTGGTTCTTCATTGGAATAGGAAATGGATGCAGGATTTTACTGGAAAGGAAAGAATTGATCGCTTCCCTGTTATTGTGTCTGGAAATATAGGTAGCAAACTTCTTGCTATGGGTCATCCCAAATCATCATTGAAACACTGGATGACTGGGGTATGCGATAAAAAATCAAGGACTCGTGCTTTGTCACAACAAATATCAACACAGGGATTCGGGGAGGGGTTAGGATTATAATTGAACAAGCCATTGGTCGTAATCTAATTTATTTTGCTCGCTGTCATCACATATTAGAACTTTTGCTTGAAGCAGCATTCTTGGAATTTGTTGCACAAGATCAGTCTAAGAGCCCCTGCATTACCATATTCGAAACATTCCGCAAAATTTGGCCAACATTAAACGTTCGAGACTTCGAGACTATACGACAGGACACGGAGACCCTGATACAACAGTTCTTCTCCTTCCATGATCCGATGAAATAATGAATCACGCACAGCATCACCTCTATGAGAAACATCCCAGAGACGACCACAAAGAATTATTAGAACTTGTGGTCATTTTCCTCGGAGGAATTCCCTATGGAGGAGATGATGTGCGGTTCATGGCTCCAGGAGCACTACATCGAACACGATGGATGGCTCGCGCGATATATTCTTTAAAGATCTGGATGTTTCAGCAATTTTAACATGCGCTTTCGCAAATACAAGCTACATCTGCAGATCCACCACAGAGTGAACTTAACTGGGAAGGACTTAAATACTTTTGCCTATTCGTGGCAAAGCATTATATTCGCCTCTGGTACTCTGCTCGCAATCCAATATCCGCTCCAAAACAGGATCTCTTACTCCTCCAAAATTTAGAAGAATGTGAGATACCTGCTATCCATACTGCTGGATTTAAGAGCTTTAGCCGTCACCTCTGATATCTTTCAGTGGTTAACGTTGCATTGGCTCTATTCGATGCGTCAGTGTCTATAGCTGAAAAGCAAACATGGTTGGAAATATTAAAAATGTTGAAGTCTCGGCACGTCTTGGTTCCAGAACCATCGGCGAAATCCATAGCGGATTTTTTTTGTTCTTCCTAAACTTTTAAACCTTTTCCGAACTTTGGAAATTTCTTCTTCTTTTTCGGACCTTGATCCGGCTATCTTGGGGGGGGGGGCAAGATGAATCGCTCACCACAGCAAAAGAGCTAATTTCATCTCTCCGTGTAACAAATGATCCTGCGGAAAGAGGGGGTATCACTTACTCAATCCTTCACCAATAACCCCAGGACAGAGAATGAGCAGGAGCTCCAATATCTTCTTCAGCTACTTGAAGGCCACAGGAAGGCATTTAAAAGGCGCATGGCTCATATAATCAGCGCCATACCGCTCTGCAATGATACTAGACACATTATTACAAGTTTAACGCTTGATATAAATATTTTTTTCTATTCGTGTAATTTTGCATTATTTTTAACCCAGTGTAAAACCTTGAAGGCATTAAGCAACCTCTAAAACTTAATTAATTTTCACGAAATTTTGCAGTTGTTACTCTTTTTTTTTAGTTACTTAATAAAATAAAAACTTCTGCGTTGTGGTAATTTTTTATTAAAATTTTTCCGTATGTGATAAAAGCTCTCCAATGTATATACTGTAAATGCCGAGACCACGTGGGCCGTACGACCATTTTGAGCAGTCGTACGTTCCCATTACTCATCCCGCACGAACAGAAGGCAGTAATTAGGATAACCACATCCAGATCGGCAGTCGCCCCATAAACACGAAGTTTCCACCGCATTCTGCTTCACCCGATCAATTCAGTTGCTATTTGCGCATTTACTTCGCTCTGAAAACAGACGTCACGCCCCCCGCCAGTGGCGCTGGTGTCAATGATAACCTGGCGGACCGAAATGGTCCGAAATGTCTCACTGTAATTTGGCGTCGCGTTACCGAATGGTAATCGAACTATTAACAAAACAAACGGTTTCTTGAAGATCAGGAAGAAAGAAAGAAAGGAAAAAGCCTCAATATTTTCACGATTTGCAGGTTTTGGTTATTTACAGTTTGTTTTCTTTTTTTAAAGTTTTAATGGGAACGGTTACAGCGAGCGAGCGACACCTACTTCCGTCTGACCGTGCTTGACGCCATGACTGGAATAGGCCTGGCAGACACGCTTCACGACCTGGCCTTGATAGAGCGAAAAGCCTTTCGGTTGAGTGTCCAGAGTTGCCGTGTATTCCGTCAACAACGAAGGACCAAACTTAGGCTCGCCAGCGATTTGTGTAGGCGTATGCGCAAGGTTTAAAGTGAATGGAGCTCGGCCGGCCCAGGACTTCCCGGCATTCCACGCGCGACAGCGTGACAATGCGAGACCACACAAAGCTAAAGCAGCCATCGGCACTTTGAGCCTCCACCACATGCCGGATCTCGGCTCATCCGGTTTCCACTTCTTGAGGCCCCTGAAAGATGCCCTCCGAAATCGGAAATTTGCCCGCGGATCGCGAGGTTCAGCAGACGGTGTAATTGTAATACACACGTCAACCAAAAGGAGAGTATTGATGGCCTCGTGAGTCATCGGGCGACGTGGGCTGTAAGAAGTGATGGAGTCCCGAATCATCCTCACTTTCTGAGACTCTCTCTATCACATTAGTACGTGAGCCCGTGTTTTAGCCGAGAACGAACAAGCGCTGGGATCAGTATACTCCGCTGACCAGATCGAAGACATCGACTCACAGTAGACGTTAGTTAATCGATATATTTTAACAGATAAAGTTTTGCGGAAGTGAACCATCTCAGCTCCAAAATTTGCCTATTCTTCTACTTTACTTATGTTTATTTTATTTTAACGATGTGATTTTGTTAAGCTTGAAAATAGAGCTTCAATCTTTTTGGTTTTTCTTTACTTTTACTGCAAAGAACTGTGTTCTGGAATATCTATAGTTCAGATCTCCAGACGTCGAAAATCAGCTCGTTGGAGGGTAGCGCATAAAACCTTTAGTTCGTCCAGACGCCATCTCTGTTTCTGTGAGAAGGGGAATCACAATTGCAGGGAAGTAACTCCGCGTTATTAATTCCGCTTTAACCGTTCCCATGAAACCACGATGAGAGTATTCGTTTTCTGGCACGATTCGTGGGATAGGAATAAAAGTACAATAACCGCGCTGGGGAAGGGGGCGCGACTATTGGGGAACAACGGAGTAACGAAACTTTCCTTTTACAAAAGGAAAATACGGCCGAAGTTTCCAGTTAACCGAGTTAAAATGATGGGGAAAACCTTTGTCCGGGAGCATATTTCGGTGTTTTGATGAAAGAAGTGGTGGAAAACAGACTTAAAGAAAGCTGCCGGCTTCGTAGGGGTTGGGTGGCCGGCTCGCAGTCTCAATGTAAACTAATTTTGGCTAAAATCCTTTAAGACCATAAGTTTTCATTTTTAAAAAAATTATCAATTTTTGTTACTAATCAAAATTTAAATAAAACTTATTTGATCTTAAAAAAAAAAGATCAAGCTAAAGGTAAAACTGCTATGAGATCGTAACGCACCGTATATTGTGAGAATAACAGCAGCGATATTTGATTAATGTTAATTAAATTCTGGTCGGATGTGGATATTTAAAATAATACCAACTTTGCTCAAAGCTGGCGGTTATTTTTGACAAAGGCAAGGACAGAAACACGTGCGGTTATATCGTAGGTTTAAAAACACTTCCAACCCACGGAGGTAATTAAGATAAATAAATGGTTTCGGAAAATTAGTGTTGTTTGGTTCTGCCTTCGTAATTTAGGGAAATAAACTGCCCTCGAATAAGATGATTGCAGTACTTGCGGAGTCCAATTTAGGGGAGTGTGTTTTCTTAATTAATGCGAGATGTGAACTGAATGTAGGTCTAGCCGAATTTTGTCAGATAACGTACTAGAGTGTGAATAGATTCTGTTGTGGATTTCTGCCCTAAGTTTCTTTCCTTTATTTTCGGGGAGAGAGAGGGAGAGAGAGAGAGAGAGAGAGAGAGAGAGAGAGAGAGAGAGAGAGAGATGTGACGTCAGTACAGAAAGAGAGAGGAGAGAGAGAGATATGACGTCAGTACAGAGAGAGAGAGATATGACGTCAGTACAGAGAGAGAGAGAGATATTACGTCAGTACAGAGAGAGATGTGACGTCAGTACAGAGAGAGATATGACGTCAGTACAGAGAGATGTGACGTCAGTACAGAGAGAGATATGACGTCAGTAAAGAGAGAGATATGACGTCAGTACAGAGAGAGAGAGAGATGGAGAGAGAGGGAGAGAGGGAGAGAGAGAGAGAGAGAGAGAGAGAGAGAGAGAGAGAGATTTTTTCATGTTTTTTGGTTGTAGTTACTGCACAGCATCATCGCGTTAAATAAGAATAAAAAGGGAGTTTTCTTTGGGAGGGTAAGTGGGTGGGTGGAACACAAAGGGTAGAAAAATTCCCCGTTAAATTTGGGCGAGTGTTTTCGTAAAAGCAAAGCAGAACAAGCCCCCCCCCAGAAGCCAGGTGAGCTCCGACAGATTCTAGAATGTTTGGGTTGTTTTGGCAGATCCTCAGACAGACGTCAACTAAATCCGTCGGTCGGTTCCTCGCTACTGCAATACCAATTTCGATTTCCGGTCGGAGTCGGCTCCTACCTGTCTGGCGGAGTCTCTAGCCCTTACTTCAACACACGGGCGGTGGGTGGGAGGGTGAAGGGAGTTCCGGGGTTTGTTCACTCCCCCGCCCTGGTAGGGTTAATTATTCGCTGTTCTAAGAAAAAAAGGCGGCAAGGATTTCCACCGGTGAAAAAAAATGCAGGAAATCAAACGTTAATCGATGAACCGAATGAGCCGACTGGCTAATTCTTCTAACCACTTGTTCTCCACGAGAATTTAAAGTCAACACCTGGAGAAAATACAATGTCTCTGAGAGATTCTATTGAGACAAACAGAACCGATATTAGAAGAACTGGCAGTTGTACGGCTTGCGGAATTAAAACCGAAGACGGATTGTCTCCCTTTAATTCGAAGACATATTGGAAACATCGGCGCCGCTCTATCAGTCTTCATTATAAAGGGAAACTGCCAGAACCCCTAAACACGTTTAGAGGAGAGAGGGGGGGGGAGGATAGTAAAAAACGAGATGAATTATGGTTGTTGAAAATTAAGGTAGAGATTTAAATAATTATTAAGCTCAAAAACGCACGATTGAGTATTGTCCGAGAAGCGAGAGGTTGCGTGGGTTTTCTAAAAGCCTAATAGTTATGATTATCGATCATTAGAATGAACCCGAGGTAATCGAACATCCCATTTAGCGCGGTTCACAAAGGTCAGGTTTATTACAATAAAGTGGATTTTAATGGGAAGAAAAACAAAAACAAAAGAGAGAGCTCGTTATTTTTGGAAACCACGCAGGTGGAACTGTTCCTGCTGCAAGAAATCTTATACATTAACAGAATCCAGGTTAAAGGGACCAATTGAATTTATTGGTTTTAAATCGTGTACAAAGGCGTTATATTAAAAGAAAACGAAAAAAACAACTAATATTTTTTTGTGGACAAGTCATTAGTAAACATCATTGTATTTTGCATAACAGGCAGCCACATCCACAACTCAGGTTCCTTCTCCTTCTCCGGGTCTGTTTCCGCTATTGAAATATACAGATCCCCATTCCGCGTTTGCACAACTTAAGCTTGGCTACTTTACCGATACCTGTGGAGTCAGAATGTTACCACCGACGTTGATAAGTTGAGGCAACACCATAGTTTTTATAATGAAAATCACAGGACTGTCCGAATAGGACTTTCCCCTGTAATTAATTAGAGCTCGTTTCTTTCAGCACAATTCTCGTGTTTCAGTAATCGGTAATTCGAGCTGCCGCGCTAGTATCACGGAAACTCTCTCTCTCTTCTCTCTCTCCTCTCTCCATCTCTCTCTTCTTTCTCTCTCTCCTCTCTCTCTCTCCTCTCTCTCTCTCTCTCTCTCTCTCTCCATCTCTCTCTTCTCTCTCTCTCTCTCTCTCTCTCCCCTCTCTCCATCTCTCTCTCTCTCTCTCTCTCTCTCCTCTCTCTCTCTCTCTCTATCTCTCTCTCTCTCTCCTCTCTCTCTCTCTCCCCCCATCTCTCTCTCTCATCCTCTCTCTCTCTCTCTCCCCTACATAGACAAAATGTTATTGAAAGGACGATGACTTCTCACGCTGCTCAAATATGCTATTATCAGTTTGCAATGGCTATATGCATTTGCCATCGCTTGGTTTGTTTAAACAGAAGCAAATTTATTAGAAGAAACCATTCCAGAAGTAGATCGGCCCAAACCTCACTCGTCCATGGTTTTGTCAAGTGGTAGTAGCTAAAACGAGCTTGTCTCAAGTGGAAATATTCCTATTATCGGATTACGTTATTTTATCCTTCGTTTCAGTAACGTCCTTTTAAGCCAACAATCTATGGCTACCAATGAGACCATCGCCAGAAATTACACTGGGAAAGCAGTTGAAAAGTGAAAGGGCCAATCCCAGCCTCCATAGAATTCTAACTTAACCGTAGTATTAACGCGAAAAGCTTCACTCGTCAGCTAGGAAGATATATCTGGCTCTGAGTAGTTATCGTTTTGGTTTTCTTATTTCGGAATCGCACAGGAAAAGGACAGATAAGAGATGCAGGGTTCGGTTCCTGTGGATATCGGGGAAGTTTTAATATTCTTACTTTTACCTTTCACGTTGTAACATTGTCAGATAGATGCTCTCCGCCATTGACACCCTATCGGCAATTGCTCTCACATATTTTGAAACAAATAGATCCAGAATTAATTACATATTGTTTACCGATGAGATAGATTATACAAGTATCGAACATATTCTATCAGATGGTTTTAGATTCATAACGAACAAGAAAGAATATTACTGTTTTTATGAAAGTAGTGTAACATCAAAAAGTAGTAGGCCGGTGTAAAACTAAATGAATCGCGCAGAATTAACTTAGGTTCCGCTGAGAGCCAAGCAGGTTCCGGGGTAAACTTGAGAGGCTGGCCCCTATTCATATATTATGATAAAGTTTCATTGTCGGTTGCGGGGGGCCTGGGTCCCGGAGTAATTGCCACAACTACGTACCTTCCCTTCTCTCGGAGGCGCTGCTTGAAGAAATTCCCTTTAAAGGGAAGTAGTAGAATGATTCCGGTTTTTGTCTTTGCTACTGTAGCTTTAAATTGTCTGCTAGTAACAAATACCCGTCCATCCAAAAACACATTTACAACACAGATCAGACTTCTAAAGAGAAACTTCATTATCCATACAGAAATGATTTTTTTGTGTAAAGTTGGGAAGGTTGATCCTCGATTTTTCTAATGCTTCTAAAGTACAGCAAACTTCGAAGCCTGCCCGCTATATTGTACATTAACCCTCCGCAGCAAATGAAGTGGGAGAGACATTTCGATTGAACCACTTGAACCACGCACGACCAGGGATTTAGGTATGGAACATCTGCACACTTTTGTTTTAACCTGACAACAATCTCCCGTGATAGCTAAATGGCTAGCGACTGCTGTAACCCCAGGGTGGCGGGGTCGGATCGGAGAAGCCGGGTGCGTGACAGTTCATGCTCGAGATCCCCTGATTGACAGACTGATAAACTTTGGACGTCAAACAAACCCGACCGTGCATTTCTCCAGCTTCGTTCTTCAGTGATTAACGGCAGAATTGCAAGCTGTGGTCCACGCAAGTCCAACCTGAACATCCTTCCAGGATAAGAAGTAGACGTAAACCCGTAGCGGACTTTCGATGATTTAAAAACAAGATACGGGTCTGCGGCTCAGCCACGGCCGGGGGAGATGGATTGTTGAAGTTAATGTAGACATATAATAGATACGCCAGTTTATGCGATCAGAGGCCATTAATCTGTGTATTTTGTTTCAAATCAACAGAATAATTAATGTTCTTTGGAATGCCGAGATTTTCTAAGTTTTATTTAAATAATTGTAACTAAATAGGCGTTAAAGGTTTGCGAGACAAACCGAACGAAATACAAGGATGTTCTTCTCGTGGCTTCGGCATATGTTAAATGAAATCCACCTTTAAATATTAATAATTCCCACTGTTCATTAATTACCTATCGTTAATTAGAGATTACGGGTCACGTGGTGTTGGCGTATACTCAGTGATCTGCTTTCTCTCGTTATTCTTGTGCCAGCTCGTCTTTTCGCAGGTTTTTTGCGAGTTTTGCTGTTTCCCGGCACTATCTTCCTGTTAAATTTATATATAGAAAGTAAGGTATTTTAAAAACTATTTAAATACTGAAATATTATTGTTTTTTGATCGAAGATTAGTGTATATGTTCGCATATTTTTACAATTTGAAATGTCAGAGGAAAGGTTGTCCTGAAGTCCAACCGTAGGTTTCGTGGTATTGTAAATAATATAGGTTTCGTGTGTATATATACAGCGTGCAGCTAGGTTACCAGGTGCATGTATAATAAACAGCGAAAAATTCCGGTCTTTTGCCCCAAAGAAACTGGGAAACACTTTCGCTATTATTCGTTATTGATGACAGGCAAACAAACAAACAGAAAAACAATGAGCTGATGCCAAATAAAACATTCCGTCGCTCGAGGAATTGTTCACTTAGTTCAGTGCATGTGTTTGCACCCACCGACGGGTCTCCAGCCTCCTCGTTGCCGCAGACTTCCAAAACAAACAGCGAGACGGGAGGAAAACCCTCGGCCGTTGTACATCATCTATTAAGCTCAATGTGATGTCTCATCAAAGCGGTTGTGCGCGCAATAGCTAGATATGTAGGTGTACGTACGCCTTGTGAATCTCTCACACCTTCTCCCAAAGGGATAGTTAGTAAGAACAAACGACGAATAAACTGGATATTTCAGACGTATCCAGCGGAGCCGGATCGGGGGCTTTCTCGTTGGCTAACGTATTGCGGCGTCATCAGTTCCAATCCTAGTCGATTCAGCAAGAGGCCGACGTTCGTACCAAGCCTGGACTACAGGCATTGCCTGTGTTTGGCATCTCGCCCTGGAAAGCGTCTATTGAGAGGGAGACAGGTAGGACGTTTGGCATAGTGACAAAGAGATCGAGCTCATCAGCGGATGATGATCTCTTTTGTGTGGATAGAATTAAATTAGACAAGCACAGAAACAACCACGTTGTCTCCATTCTACCACTTAGACAATTTAACATTCTTTGAACTTGTGCCGAGGATTTTGATGAATTAAAAAGAAAAAAGAAAAAAATTGTTCCAACGGATTCAGATACACGGATAATTTACTTAAGAGACTCGTTCTGTCTGACTAGGGAGCGATGTTCAGAAGAAACCCGGCCATTGCCAAGCGGGTTGGTTGCGAAGACCCGTTACCGCCTCGTGTTCCGTGTTGTCGGCCGGCCGCTCTCTTAATAACGACGATTCTCGCGTCCGTGACGAGAGTATCGGGTCGTGTTCCCTGTTGTCGGCCGGCCGCTCTCTTAATAACGACGATTCTCGCGTCCGTGACGAGAGTATCGGCTCGTGTTCCGTGTTGTCGGCCGGCCGCTCTCTTAATAACGACGATTCTCGCGTCCGTGACGAGAGTATCGCCTCGTGTTCCGTGTTGTCGGCCGGCCGCTCTCTTAATAACGACGATTCTCGCGTCCGTGACGAGAGTATCGGCTCGTGTTCCGTGTTGTCGGCCGGCCGCTCTCTTAATAACGACGATTCTCGCGTCCGTGACGAGAGTATCGGCTCGTGTTCCGTGTTGTCGGCCGGCCGCTCTCTTAATAACGACGATTCTCGCGTCCGTGACGAGAGTATCGCCTCGTGTTCCGTGTTGTCGGCCGGCCGCTCTCTTAATAACGACGATTCTCGCGTCCGTGACGAGAGAGGTCACGTGGCGGATTGCCGCTGTGTGTTGATATTTATTCCCGCATGTAAGATAGAGGGAACTCTGTAATCCCGGCGATTAGTATGTAACGCATTCGCCCGCAGCCAAGAGGAACGGGTGCGGGGCGGATAGTCTAGGGATACCCGAGCGCACACACACACACACACACTCACGTGGTTGAATGTGTAGTCTGCGAGATCTTTCGTTCCGGAAGTCGGGGAGGGGGGTTCCCCCGATATCGCGGTAAGATCTCACCGACAGAGCTCCTCCTTTGTCTGTGTCCAGGTGGTCCTCCGCCTGGAAGGATGCCTTGCATTTCGCATCTCCTAAGCGGCTGAGGGTCTCTGGCGAAGGGCTGCGCCGGTCCCCTCGGCTCGGAAACCCCTTGTTCGTTTAACGGAACAAAGGGGCTGGGCTATTTCGCGCACCCGCCTCGATTCTTCTTTGTCGTCGACAGCGCGAGAAGAAAAAAAAACACAATGGACGAAAGGAGGAGGAGGAGGAGGAGGAGGAGGAGGGAATCGGTTACTGGGTTAACGCCGCCGCGAAAGGTCGTCTCTACGCGGAATTTACGCGACTTTACGGATGACGGATGGTAAGGGTGGCGCAGATAAATCACACTGAAGATGGAGTAACAGCAACGTTTCGTCTTTGTTTATCGATTAACGGGGCAGGTAAACGATGTTCTGCTCTGTTCTGTGACCAGAGACGAATCTGACTGCAAGGACTTAAAATGGCGTTCGCCTCCTCAGGTCGTATTTTTAGCCCAGCGATCCAGGAGTTGTGCTGTGAACAATCGGCGGTCGATCGGCATCGGCAGGCGTTAGTCTAAAAGAGCTGTGGCGAGAATCAATTCTTAAATATAGGTTCGATCAATATACCTTCACTCTTTATTTACAAATGTTTGTAATGAGCCTCTGCCGTGTAAAACGACAGGTTTAGAACGATGTTTGGAAATCCATTAATCTGTCTCACCCACGCACTGGCTTATTATTCATACGGGTGACATTTATTTAAAAAAAAAATCTCCCCCTCATCCCCATAATTTCCAACTTTGCTGCAAAAGTTTGTTTTTGTTGTCGTTTTGAGCAAATTGGGTTTCGTCGCCAGATTCATCAGAGAAAGAGAAAGACATCAACAGCAATAACCAGATCTGGCCATCATCGATCTTCTCTCTCTCTCTCTCTGTACTGACGTCATCTCTCCCTCTCATATATATACTGACGTCATCTCTCTCTGTACTGACGTCATCTCTCCCTCTCATATATATACTGACGTCATCTCTATCTGTACTGATGTCATCTCTCCCTCTCATATATATACTGACGTCATCTATCTCTGTACTGACGTCATCTCTCCCTCTCATATATATACTGACGTCATCTCTCTCTCATATATATATATATACTGACGTCATCTCTCTCTGTACTGACGTCATCTCTCCCTCTCATATATATACTGACGTCATCTCTCTCTGTACTGACGTCATCTCTCCCTCTCATATATATACTGACGTCATATCTCTCTGTACTGACGTCATCTCTCTCGCTCTCTCTCTTTTAAAAAAAAAATTAACGCGCCACATTGTATATTTATCATGAAGAATTCGTTAATACAGGAAGGAGTTTCCTGCTTCTCCTTTCCTCTGTATTGAACATATCGCTGATAAGGCTGTTGTACGCTTGATGCCTGCGTATCCCTCCCATGTTGTCCGGATTCAGATCGCTTAAGCAAACATTTCGGGGTCTCTGCCCGCAGCCTCGCGTCTGAACCGGAATTGAGTACACCGCGCCTGCGCACAAGCAGGCCAATCGCAAAATTGGAGAGAGAGAGAGAGAGAGCATTTTACTGTAATGGCAAAGATCGTCCTCAGCTTGCTATCAGAAAGCATTTGAAAGAAAACAAGATGATAAAAAAATCCGGCAAAATGCCAACCGAAACCGGAAGAGGAGAGTGGGGAGATATTCTCCAGCTCGTATCGAAAGAGTAATTTACGACGTAAGGAGAATTTCGCATAGATGAGATGCATTTACAAGAACTAGGGGAAAATCAACCATTAGTTTCAGATATCCCGCCGGAAATCAGTTTTTGCTTAATTAATATATACCAGGCAATTCTTCTAAACGACTAGTTATCTGTATTTTAACACCTTCAGCGTAACCAAAGAATGATGAGCCTCCCATTTGTATTTTACAATATATTGGCTTAGAAAGTTAACTGAAGAGATCGGAACATCTTTTATTCGTATCTCGTTAAAAGCTTCTCGACTTCCTCATTCTCCATCATACTTTATAGATGATAAAGGTTGCAATTAAAATAATTTGTTAAAATAAACTTTATCATTTAGCGTTTCTGAAGTTTAGAAAAAATATAATTAAAAGCACCCAGCTGTCATTAATGAGCGAAACCATAAATCACTTTAGATTTAATGTTCAGATAATTGAATACGTCTACTTTATTTCAGGAATTTCTCTGGCCTCCCAGTGTAAACAGAAATTGGAGGGTAACAACTTTCGTATAATCTAATCTTCCATATTGAAAACATTTGTACATTTACAATTATCTGCATTCCAACTGATATAACTTAAAATCTTTTCCTGTAACTTGATATTGTAGGCGGTAAACGTTATAATACTGCACGGACGGTGTAGTTATTGGATAACTCTGGCCATTTGTGCTAACCTTTTTTGAAATCTCACAAAAACAAAAGGGGGTTAAACCGGATAATTAAAATCCCAAGCATCAATTTCAATTTACTGTATTTCCATCTTTTCTAGCAAAAGTTATTATGGAATTTATTTCGTACTTGCACACAAATATCAAAACATAGCCTAGTCGTTATAGAAGACATGGTTAGTTCCAGGTAACACACAAAGTTAGGAAATGTATTTTGTTTTCTCTCAAAGAATATGGAAAAACAGAAGAGATGGATGCACCGAACCTCTGGCTGACCAAGCATTTATTGTGACTTGTAAGCTTCTTGTCCGTTCTGTAAGTAGGCTGCTGTTTTTCCTAGTCGTTTATTAAAAACACGTTTTGCAAATGCCTTTAAATGAACGCTCTCTTAGAATTACCGCGTGAATTCCAAACTCGCGTGACTACACGCACAAAATATTTAGTCTAATTACTCCAGAATTTTTAGATTATGAAATAGCTAATGATGAGTAATCAAGTAGATATATCTTTCTTGGGAGGGAGGGGTTCATTAGGCATCCTGAAGTGTGAAACGTTTGTTGCGTCAAGACAGAATTCGTAAAAACAGACGCCAGTGGGTTTTCAAAGAGCCTGTTTTCTTCTTCATCTAAACATCAGGCCGTGATGTCGTTGACTCGCTGATGCAGTTATGCGTTATTAGACTTATAATCAAATTTGTATGTGCGCGTGTGTATCGTTACATAATTAATAGGTTCTAGCCATTAGAAATTATATATACATTAATTTTATGGTTAAACATTCATTACAAGACTTCTGTTAAAAATGTTCTCCTAGCTTCATTCATTAGCGAGTCCACAGCTATAGTGCGTGGAAAGCTAAATATGTAGGTATAGGTAAAGAATTCGGTAGACGGCGCTAATATATTACACCAGCTATCGAAAACACCATTCGCCTGCACAATATGAGAATTTCAGGTATGAAAGATCGTATTTGCACTTATTTTGTCAAACATGGTTCTTTAAAAGAACTTCTAAAGCTGAACTAGTCTTCAACTTCAACTGTTCCTTCATCACGCTATGACATTACTTATTGGAGACTGGGTCATTTTACAAAAATATTCATCTTTTCCTCCACATGAAGACAATTTCTTTTTAAAAAGAGAATGTCTAAGTTGAACCATCGGTGCACAAATTCTTGGATCTTGTATTATATATAATCAGTTGAAAATCAGTGTAACATTAATCTAATTCTTCGGTCTTTAGAGTGTTACAGGGAGCGATGAGGGTCCGAAAAGGCTGAACACATCGCCATTACATATCTATGCTAAAAGAGCTTTTGCAAGAACAAAAATGAACTCGAGGGTTATAATAGATTGCAGCCCTTAATGAGAGATAGGTCCACGTAAAGTAAACTCTGGGGAAAGTTTGAATTAAAAATTACGGGATATAGACCAGTTAAGGGTTTTCACACTGGCTGGATAGCTTTGGGTTTAAGTAGAGACCAATTCTCGACTTTTTAACTAAATGTTTTGAAAAATATACAATGCGTACGAGTTCGTCAGGCGGGGCCTTTATTTACGTCATGGAGAGAAAAGGGGCCCAGACACCACGGAAACCATACGGCGAAAAAGTTGCCGATGGTTTAGCGGCCGAGAGATTCATTGGCGCCTGTTAGTGGGCGTCACCGCATTTATAGCGGAAAGATCTTAACCTACAACGACTCCTCGTGATTTTTAAACTGAACGACAACAACAACAACAACAACAACAACAACAACAAAACGGAGAGAAAAACTGTTACCGACGTTTAGGTCGTTTGAGACGATCCCCCCAAACCTTTTACTTTTAGCCTTCCAGGCAACGGCGATTGTTTTCCTCTTTTATTAACGATAGCGACCGCTGTCTCAATCCTTCATTTGCATTTGCGTTTTGTCAAGTGGAAGGTCCGTCGGTACTGGACGGGTTAACAAGATATTGTCGCTACACAGGACTTCGGATGGAATTGCGCCAATCGTCGAGAATGCTTTGATGGTTTGCCTTTTTCAAGGCCGTCACCCAATCGCTCCATTGTCAGGGTCGTTTATTATTATTATTATTATTATTGTTCTTTTACAGATCGATGCTGGGTTCTGCCAACAGGGGAAACTTCGCCTGCATTTCCGGTTTTCGCAGCGCAGTCGTCCAAGACGTCGTATGCGCGCCGTTAAAACCAGGAGTGCCAACGCGATTCGACGATTCTGGCAGCGGATCGTCTGGCCGAGCACCTGACGTCTCGAAGCCATTGTCTTAGGAAGCGAAATGCTCTTCAGATTAACGAAAAGAGAAGATTGGCGATAAGCCAGAGAGGGGGGAAGCGAGATGGACTTGCGATTGCTGGGAAGAGGGGAAATCAGCCCGTTGATTTTAGGCTTACGGCCGGAAACCGGTCTTCGCTCGATTATCGGCTGGTGCGCGTAGGGAGAAAGCTTACCTAGTTGTCGGGAGCTACAGTAAGCAAATAGGTTTCGCTTGACGTTCGATCAAGAAGCGCCGACCGTAACTAGACCAACGAGCTGCTCGATCGTCGTGGGCAGCACATCATTGACAGTTCCGAGCGTGTGGCTCAGAGATGACCAGGATAAAAAAACCGAAACTACAGACATCCGTCCGGAATCTCTCTCTCTCTTGAAGAGAAATCGAGAGTCAGGCAGGATGGTGAGCTCGACACATCGGCGATGTTTCTGTAACTCCTCACATTGTTGCCTTTCCACAAAAAAAAGACGCATAGATTCTAAGAAACCCGACTCTACGGAGATTATGCATGTTCATTGCCGTGACCTTTGAGTAGGATGGGCGCGGCGTGACCCTAACCCTCCCCGGCGATAGGCAGCTGGACTGCCGAGGTAGGCCAAGCGTACCTGCCCTTCTGGCCCGTCTTCTTCTCCATCTTCTTTTATTTATTTATTTTTTTTTGCCAGTCGGCCGCAGGGATTTCATTGGGTGCTCTTCGGCAGGTAACTCTTGACTGGGCCACACCTTGAGCAGTGCCCGAGGGCCTCTCAGCCGTGCCCAGGTTACTCGCTTGGTCAACGAGGCAAATGCCCCACCCCCTTCCCACACCTTCCAAGCTCAGCGAGAGGCTGAAACCAAGGACGAATGCTCCATCACAAGTTAGGTTGGGCTTGCATTCCTATTAACAACATCAGGCCTTAAAATTCAAATTTCGCAGTCCAAATTCAGGTTTGTTGGAATTTAAAGAAATAAGCTGCTATGGCAGCTCAAACTTGTATATGTTTTTCCTGTCAGGTTCAGAAATAAGCCGACCGAATAATGTACAGGACTTTGCGAGTAGCGTTTTACGACATGCATAGGGCCGGACTCACCGAAAAGATTAGTACCGTGTTTGGCCCTGCGGCTGGAATCCATGACGTCAGACTAAGCCGTCTATGTCAATTGACGTCGTGACGCTTAGTGAACAGCTCGATGTACCGTATCTATGGGTGTTAGACTATGGAATTAAACGTGATGAGAATTCTAACTTCCTATACGATTGTTCGGATAAAACGAAAAATCAAACTGACAGCAAATTGGTATGCAAGATTCCTCTGCAGTAATGGCAAAGTAAAGGTAGGATGACGTCTTTTTTGTTGCTATGTTGGTAAAACGAATATCTACAGGAAATTGAAGGATATTCGGTATGGAAGAGATATTTATCGGGCTGTTCTGTTAAGAACATTTGGGTTTAAGGCGAGCATTCGTGGCACTATGTTATGCCTAACAGTTCATTAGCGAGTTGTTTCTGGAAGGGAAAGATGAGAGAGTATCAGGAAATTTTGAGATAAGAAAACACCTACAACCGATCGAGAAAATTTTGCCTGCAAAAATGCAGTGCAATTTTATGGAGCGTAAGCAGATCGATCCAAGAAACGCTTCCTCCTCGATCGCTGATCAGGGATTCTTGGCGGCCCACAGATGGTCCAGTTATTTACTACTGTAGTAGGACAAAACGGTTTCCTGCTTCAGTATAAATCGAGTCCCCGGGGCTGAATCCCATCGACGTCAAATCAGGCCGCAAGAATTATGCACAGTTTACAGACATCCTCAGCGACAGAAAACCGTTGCTAGGGATTAGTGAAGACTTTTCGTCCCTGGAATATCCTTTGGAGAAGATTAGAAACCCCACCGCTCGAGTCTGCCTCCACACAATAAAATAAACAGAGTCGCCCGTTGTGGCAGAAGATGCGATTTGTTTTGCCGCTATGGATAATTAACTCACCGACAACCGAGGTGAACAAGGCGTTTTCTAACAGTCACCTGTGCTGCTGTACTACTCTGGAAAATGATTCATCCCTTGGTGTGCTTGCTGTATCATCTTGATGCCAACAGCTGACTCAACGAAACACGGTGTATAATATTTTTTCGCTACCGTTTATATGGGATTTTACTGCATATCTTATTATATTCTTAGTTAACATTGTTCTATATCCTATTAAGTAACAGGTACTATTAACCTTGATTTAAAGAAATAATAATTTAGTCCATATGTATGAGAAAAAAGCTAAATACTCTGAAAACAAATGTAGCAAAACAACACAAAGTGCAAATGTAAACTTTGTTGTTAACACAGACTTATTTTTTGGCGTCGTACACAAGAGAAGTGTTTGAAGAGTACAAGACAAACACGTGACGTATTTGTAACCAGGGTCTCGCATTACTCCCCTGATGGCAAAACAAATAGGAAGCATATAGGCGTGCATTTTTTTTCATGAAAAGCGATGTCTGTTGCCTCGTCCGCTAATCTCAATATAAAATGAAGTTCTCTTTGTTACTTAATGGAGCATAAGAGCTGCAAGACCGTGCTATCGGCAATCGATCTCACCGGGTATGCAGTTTCACCGTCGAATGGAGAATAAGGAAGCTCGCTATAGAAGGCTAGAGCAAAAAACACATATAGCAATTTGATACGCCATAAATTAATGTATACCAAAGGCTACATATTTCAGGTGTGATCATATATATATATAGATGTCTAGGTCGACAGATGACCATTACTCAGTATCACCATTCCGAAATAAAAGCAGGAATATCCCGCGATATTCCTTTGTTTACCCGAGATCGAATTATAATAGGCCGTCCTGAGTGTGGCTAACGAAGAGATGGTAAGATTTAGAAATTCCTCGTGAATCTGCGCCCACCGTCATCGGGGCGATTGTCACCGCCATGGAAGAGAAAGCCGGAAGGTCTTTAACAGTAACATCAAGACAAAGGACGTGCTGCCATAACTCGCCACGTGCTCATTCACCGTCAAGGTTCTCTTAGGGCAGTCATGAGCAACTCTCGGCCCGTGGGGGCTTTGGCAAAGTAATATTATTTTCCTGTTTTCTCACCCGGTGACCGTATAGCCACCAGCCACCCGCGGGCTCGTCTCCCACGGCAGGCACTCCTCCCGTTTGCGTCACAGGCCTCTGCGGTAAATCACACTGGCATCACAGCTCCCCTGTGGCTCCTCGTCGCTCCGCCGCCCTGATGGAAGCGCGGACAATACACGCTGGCGAAGGGAGCTGGAACTCTAACTGTTACCGTACTAGGACTGACGCAATCGAGCCTCGCTCCCATTGGCTAACGCCATTTGGGCCGGTGTAAAGACTTGAAGCTACCCCCCCATTTCAAGTTACCCCCCGGTAATTTTAAATCGATTTCATCCTACCTCCCGGTAATCTGAACGCGATTTGAATGAAGCTACCGGGGTTGGGGGAAGGTGAAGCGGGGGGTAATCTGAAATTGCTACACTGGCAGCTAAAAGACTCGGACCTCGACGCCTGCGGGGAGCACGCGGCAAGGACCAGACAGGGACTCAGGCCGTACGCGCACTAGCCAGCGCATCTCTATGCCAACTTGGGTACCAACAACCAGCAACGTCGTGTCATGTTTTCGCAGCTAGGAGAGTGACGATAGGGTGTATCATCACGTGTAGCAAATTCGTGTGCACATGTCGGGATTTCTCAGACCGTCAGACATGGCCTCAGAGAAGAAAAAGCGAAAAGTAGAGGATGAATCACGCAAATTCAACGATAGGTGGACCTCAGAGTATTTCTTCACCAGTGTTAAAGAGACCGCGGTATGCTTAATTTGCAATGAATCTGTGGCTGTCCTTGAAGAATATAACGCCAGGAGACATTATGGTACAAAGCATGCATCTAAATACGGTACCCTTCAGGGACAGATGCGGAAAGATAAGGTGCGGGGATTTGAAAAACGTCTTGCGGGCCAACAAAATCTCTTCAAGAAAGCCACTGCTGAGGCAGACATTTCGGTGCGTGCCGGTTATTTGGTCTCCAAAAACCCTTTGGTGATGGGGAGATGGTGAAGGGATGCCTTGAAGCTGTGGCTGATGTAGCATTTCCTGAGAAGAAGGCTATTATTTAAAAAATTAGCCTGTCAAGGTTTACTGTGGGTAGGAGGGTTGATGACAGTCAAAGAACATTGAAGACATCCTGAATTGCGGAGCATCAAATTTCAAGTGGTTTTCCATAGCATTGGACGGGAGCACTGACGTCTCCCATGTAGCTCAACTGGTTGTCTTCATTCGAGGCATTGATGCTGAATTTAACATAACCGAGGAGTTAGCGGGTATGGTGGGAATGATGGACACAACAACCGGTGCGGATATGAAAGAAGAGTTGATGAAAGTACTGCAGCGGTTGGGGCTACCTTTAGAGAGGCTGAGTGGCATTGCAGCTGATGGGGCCCCATCAATGGTTGGAAAGATCAACGGCTTGACAACTCTCATCTCTCAAGAAACTAGGGCTCTGACTGGTCATGAGTTAATTCTGTGTCATTGTTTGTTGCATCAAGAGCAGTTATGTGCGAAATCTCTGGGGATGGAAAATGTTGTTGCAGTTGTTGTGAAGCTTGTGAATTTCATCAGATCAAATGGATTGAATCATCGCCAATTCAGATAGTTGCTGAATGACATGGCATCTGATTATAGAGATGTGGTTTATTATGCTGAAGTGCGATGGCTAAGCCGTGGTCAGATGCTCAAGCGAGTTTATGATTTGAAGGAAGAAATTGAACTCTTCTTAGATATGAAGGGGAAGCCAGTGAAGGAATTTGGCGATCGTGAGTGGATGTGCGATTTTGCGTTTTTGATCGACCTTACTTAGCATCTCAATGCACTGAATCTGTGGCTCCAAGGAAAGGAACAGCTCATTCACGTCATGTTTGATAAGATCAATGCATTCGAATCCAAGTTGTCGCTGTGGGAATCACAACTTCGTTTCAATAACTGTTCATTTTGAAACGTTGAGGAAGGAGAATCCAGATGATTCTGCAAAATATGCAGAAGAGATTCGACAACTCAAAGATAAATTTCACTTCCGTTTTCAAGATTTCAGAAGATCCGAGGACACCTTCAACATCTTTTCCATTCCATTCGATGTCAGTGCTGAAAGTGCGCCTCCAGAGCTTCAAATGGAGCTTCTTGATCTTCAGTGTAGCACTGAACTGAGAGCAAAATTCCTCGATGTGCCGCTCCTTGACTTTTATAAGTTCTACCTACCAGGGAAGAATTTTTCCGAATTGTCAAACCATGCTTTGAAGATGGTAAGCTTGTTTCGACAGCACTTACATCTGTGAGCAATTTTTTTCAAAAATGCAGGTGCTGAAGAATAAGCATCGAAATCGGCTGGGAGGCGAACGCATGGAAAGTTCCTTGCGCATCGCGATGTCTCAGATCGAGCCTGACATAAAAAAGACTTGTGAAAGAAAAAGAGTCAAGTGTCGCATTAAGCTGCTTAAAAAGTAGTATAAATTAAAATCGCCATACAATATATATATATTTTCTTTTATTTTGGCAAAAAAATAACTTTTATGTGTCATAAAAGGGGTGGCTATGGAGTATGTTGGTACTCACCAGGCTTAAAGCCTGCAACTCCGTAAGAAAAAATGCTTGTGGCCCGCCAGAAGCCTACGAAGTTCACTTGCGGTCCGCATCCAGAAAAGGTTGTTCATCACTGTCTTAGGGCATATATGGGCAACCCGCGACCCGCGGGCCACATGCGACCCGCCGAACTCTGCAATTAT
>JACATO010000985.1:332500-335000 GCA_018389105.1 Nautilus pompilius | reverse complement strand
GTCACTTATACAACATGAGGACGAATCTCGTCGTGGAGCAGGATTGGGCCTCTTCGATTCACCGATGCCGGCTGTCGTTGGGAGAGTTTCTGATGAACAACGTTAATTCACCACAGTACCTTTCAGCTGTTATGGTTTAGCCAGGGTACAAGAAGTTATAGTGAATGACACCAGTTGGAGTCCACCAGACAGTGACCATGACCTTTGGGTGGAGGCTGGGTTTTTGAATGTGGTTAGGCGGCACCTTGTCTCCGTCGAGCCATCGTGCCGATCGTTTGTGATTGTCGTAAAGGAACCATCTTTCATCACACGTAATGATTCGGTCAAGAAATGGGTTCTATTTTGTTTCTTATGACAAACGAAGAGCAGATCTCCAATCGATGATTTTGTTGTTGTTCGTTCAACCCGTGAGGCACCCACTTGTCAATCCTTTTCACCTGGCCGATTGCGTCAAGATGCCGGGAAACGGTCGCAGTGCTTACGTCAAGCTCTCCAGCAATTTCTCGCACTGTTTTTCTTGGATCGGCTTCAACTGAAGCTCTCAGACGGTCGTCATCACAGCTGGAAGGACGTCCGCTACGTTCCTTATCTTCGAGGCTCGCATCTCCTGATCGAAACTTTGCAAGCCATCGTTGTACTGTGCGCTCTTCGTGTCCTGGCCCCATGCTTGCTTAATGTCACGAGTCGCCTCAATCGCTTTGTGGCCCGGTTTTGGACTCGTGAAGCAAAAATGGCACGAAAAACGTTTCTATCTGTGCTTCATTCAGAACCCTGAAACAAATAATCATTTTATGATTTTTAAAACCGTAGGCTTTACATATAATGTATGCCAACACACGCTACAAAACGATATATAACGTATCTACATACACCTTCACAAGCATGCACTAAATGAACCCCGAATTAACATAATATAGAGGTTACGGGAGCTCAGCACACGCCTTACAAATTCAAATTAAACCTATCCGTCGGTTTGGCTTGGTTTCTGATCGCTGAAGCCACGTGTGGTCCGCCTAACGGCCTGGTCTTCTTGTCAGATATAATTTAGTTATGAAGCTATGTCGGATAGCGCGGACGCCACTTCTGCTGAGTAATCTCAGCACTTTGTAGGTTGTCAGAAAACACAGCGTTGTTCTTATAAGAAAAAAAAGACTGAATTGAAATCAATGTAAATTTTTGTAATTTCTCAAGAGCTCTTGTGTTTCGAAGAAGTTTAATATTCATAACGTACGCGTAATTCTATGATCGGAAACAAATAATAATTACCATCTTGTCATTGATTGGTTTCCTCGTGAAAACGATTATCGAGCTCTGGTCATGTCAGCCTTATGCGCTGTCTTGAACAGCAAATCGAAGAATACTGTAAAAAGAACCATGTTTGCATAGCATTCACACATGTAAATTAAAGATGATCTTTTGATATTTAATGGAGAGATTAAAGAAATAAAGATTTTTTTTCTTTCTCATCAGCGAGAAAGAATTTACTCAACTGATCTTTTGATATAAAGTGTAAATTTTCCATTACTTTGAAATTACTGCTTCGTTTGATTTGTAATATTAAAAAAAAAATTTTTTTTTTTTTTAAGTTTGATTTTAAAACTTTATACATTTAGCTCAGTTAGAGCGATATTAGTTTTTCTGAAGTGTCGTTAGAAATATCTAAGAGTGCTGCAGCTGTAACAGAAGGAGGAAGTTCTGAGAGCAATAGGCCCTCCGTTAATGTTCTGGAGGCGAAGAAAACAGACCGATGGGAGCAGAGCGGACCAGCTGACGTTCTAACAATAAAGGAAGTGTGAGATAAGTTGGCAAAACATTCTGCCCGTGTGAGTAAGGGCTCCGCGACGGCAATATCTGCTTCAGCAGAACGTTGATCGGGAACATGAAATATAACTCTGTCATTCTCTCTCGCGTCAGGAGAACGTAGTACCCTGTCAAAAAATATTAAAGTAGATTAACCAGTCAGCCTCAGGAAGCTGTGAGTAAGGTTCTGGCTAAGAAGTTGTGGTAGGTTTAACCACAAGTAATCCGCGTGGCACCACAGGGATATATAAAGAGATACTAATCCTCATATATTTCTTTTGTTTTAGGTTTACGTATACATAGCGTGTTTGGAATAGTATACCAAAAGCTACATATTTCAGGTGTGATCAGGCCTCGTTGATTTCAGACATGAAATACACATTCGTAAGTGGTATATGCAAATATACGTACAAAAATGTTGAGCTTTCTCAACTCAAGTTACAAAACATATCCCAATTATGCAAATTTTTCCTCGAGTGATGGCCCATCGGAATCTGAACGTACAGTTGACTAATTCTCACACTCGCCGCCTCACGCTACTGTTGTTAATAGTAGTCTGGAGTGCACTCCCTCTATGAAATGATCGTTATATCTCATTCCAATGGCTCGTAAAAAGAAAAGGAGAGACAAGCCAATTTTATGAATTATCCCGTATTCGTCATTCGAAATCTCGGGGTCGACGACGCTCGACAAAAGAAGT
>JACATO010000985.1:312500-330000 GCA_018389105.1 Nautilus pompilius | reverse complement strand
CTGAATGACAACTCGGCTTTAAGAAGAAACAAAACTAGTTCAGAATTTGCGACGCTGAGAACGAGCCTCTGTCTCCATCTTATGGTAATCGATCTCAGAACTGGCTGATGGCGATCGGATGCAGTGATGTAACACGTGTTCCCTAGCAGTCCTCGATGCACACTCTGAGTCGGTCACTGTCGAGTAATGGCTCAGTGCGGGGTAACGCAGCCAGCCTTTCGATCGTTCTCGCCGCGTTTTCAGGCGGCTCGGATCCATTCCTGCAGCTTCGAGACAGGCCACGAGCTGATGGGCAGCGGACATGCGCACAGTCCGCTGACCAGCGTTCTTTCTTTCGGGAATACCCCCTCTTATCCATCACGCCTAAGGCCAGAGTCTCTCTCTCTCTCTCTCTGTTGTAGACGCCTCGTGATAGAACTTTAAAACAACATTCATTTTATAGGCGATAGTTCACACTTTACACGCGCAACCCCCCTCCCTACGGTTGTTTCCGGCAGCCATGGACGAACAAAGAAAATTAGCTTCCGGCGTATCCGGTGACGTCATGAAACCCTGCTGCACTCTGGGTAGAGCGCCAGGAACGCGAGTGGCAGTGACTCTGTCGAGTTCTAGCGAGCTCCGCAGCAGGCCTCAGAACTCGTACATAACACTGTGCAACACAAAATTTTCCGCTTAAACTAAAATGGCTTATTTTGGTCAAATCACAGGTGCTGAGTTCAAAAATGCACCTTAAAACATCGTATCACATCTAGATTTTTTGTTGTTGTGATATGTATATTGGCGTCCGAGTTCAAACAGCTGTAGAAATTCAAGGAGTGAATCGACGGAGCTGAAATTTGGTGATCAGATGGCAGGATGAATTCTCAGTCGAGTTCTATATTTGTTTCAGGATGAACTGGCCCAGTTCTGGACTAGTCGACCTGGTGAAATCGGATGTAAGGGAGCAGTTTTCCAGGTCCAATCAAGGCAAAATATGTTGATATCAACTCGGATGTAAGGGGCTTGTCAAATGAATGTGGTTACAACATAATTGAGGCCAATTTTTTTTTACAACATAATTGAGGACAATAAACTAGTCAGTACCTATCATATGACAGGTTCTTTGCCCATTACCATGGCATCCAGACGAGGTTGTGCGAATAATCCAAATAGTTTTTGTTATGTTTGCGGCAAATTTACCAAAAAATCACAATCACAGCAGAGAAGAATTACAGATCTGGTCAAAGTTGCATACCATTCTTACTTTAAAGTCAAGCTTGGAAACCAGGACAAAAGTTGGGCGCCTCATATAAATTGCAATACTTGCTATTCTGGTCTCACAAAATGGATGAAAGGCACTGGAAAAATGCCCTTTGCATTTCCAATGGTTTGGAGAGAACCTAAGGATCACTCAATAGACTTTTACTTTTGTAATTACAAAGATATCATCTGGGCATTCAACAAAGAACAAGCACAAAATAGAATACCCTGACAGACACTCTGCTATAAAGCCTGTTCCTCACAGTGATGAGCTAGCCATTCCAATACCACCTCCTAACTATGAAGGTCTTGAAATTGGCAGTAATTCAGAACCGGAAAATAGGAAGTGGTCATCTGACAGTGATTACAACCCTGATAAGGAGAATGACCCATATTGATAACACAATCTGAACTCAATGACTTAATTCGTGATCTAAAACTAACCAAGGATAATTCAGAATTGCTTGGTTCAAGGCTGCGGCAATGGAGACTTGTTGGCACCTGGCACACTGATCTCAGTTTATAGGGATCGCATTGAAAAACTGGCCAGCTTTTTTGAAACCAAGGAAAATCTTTGCAATTGTACAGATATCAATAGTTTGAAGAATGGACTGGGTTATTATCATAATCCGGATGAGTGGCAGCTGCTTATTGATTCTCCAAAGCTCAGTCTCAAGGCAGTCTTGCTGCACAATGGCAATATTAATCTATTTGTCCCAGTGGCCCATGCAACTGGAATGAATGTCATACAAATCCATGGAAACTATACTCAACGCCATCAAATACAGTGAACACAATTGGAGCATACGTGGGGATTTAAAAGTGATTGGCTTAGTTACTGGAATCCAAAGTGGTTTTACAAAGAATTGCTACTTCCTTTGTCTGTGGGATAGCAGAGCCACTCAGCAGCATTATCAAAATAAAGAATGGCCAAGAAGAGAAAGATATGTACCTGGTGAAAGCAGTGTAATGCACCAACCATTGCTAGCTCCTGAAAAAATTCTTCTACCACCACTGCATCAAATTAAGTCTAACGAAGAATTTTGTGAAGGCTATGAACAAGGAAGGTGATGGGTTTAAGTACCTCAGAACAAAATTTCCAAAACTGAATGATGCCAAAGTGAAAGAAGGGATTTTCATTTGGCCTCAAATCAGAAAAACTCTTAATGATCCAGAGTTTGAGAAGCAGTTGACTGAATTTGAACTTAATGTTTGGCAATCCTTCAAAGCAGTTGTCATTGGTTTCTTAGGCAATAAGAAGAGAGAAAACTATATAGAGCTGGTCACCAAACTTATTGAAGATTACCATGTGATGGATTGCCGCATGTCACTTAAAATGCATTTTTTATATTTACACTTGGACTTCTTTCCCCAGAATATGGGAAGCGTTAGTGATGAACACGGAGAACGTTTTCATCAAGAAATTTCCTACATGGAGCAGCAATATCAGGGCAGATATAATTCAGCTATGATGGGAGATTTTTGTTGGTTTCTTCAGAGAGAATCAAGTGCAAGCTACAAGAGACACTCACGTAGTACAACACATTTCAAACAGAAGAAAGCTTCCGAGTAAGCTGATGCCGGAAGTGATCGAACCATTCATGACAGTGTACGAAAAAATTCTCACCTTGACTTTCACTGAGTGGGACATATTATGAAAATCTTTGAGGTATTTATCCTTTGAAGTACAGTTGTCCCCCGGTATTCGCGGGGGTTACGTCCCTTGAGCACCCGCGAAGACTGAAAAACCGCGAATATTGGACGTGGTCCATAAAAATGCCTATAAACGTCAAAATATAACGTAAAATATAAAAAATATAAGTAAATATATAATAATAATTTAATTAAAAACACAACACTCAGCGAAACATTCGAGATAGCTACACGCGGTAAACTGGGATGATGCGGGGCTGCTGGGCTGCATCTGCCTGAGACAGCGCCTCGTGGGCAGCAGCCAATCAGCAGCAAGGAGAAATGAATAACGCTCTCTGATTGGCTACTTTCAAACCTCCAGCCAATAGCGTTTATTTTATATCGATATTTTGCTGAATTTACGTTAGTATTTATATTACAAAATTAGTAAACTATATTGTTATTAATAATTTAGCGTTAAAAAGCGTGAAAAAATATATATTGCCACGAAAAAAGCCATAAAAAAATCGCGGAAGATATTTACAA
The DNA here is from genome assembly GCA_018389105.1 of Nautilus pompilius. Lineage (NCBI taxonomy): Eukaryota > Metazoa > Mollusca > Cephalopoda > Nautilida > Nautilidae > Nautilus > Nautilus pompilius. The sequence continues at coordinate 326,583 of JACATO010000985.1, read as the reverse complement.
TTCCCCGAATAACCGGGGGTTTCCACGAACAGTTATTAGTTAGGTTCTAAGGAAAATTCCGCGAATAACCGGGGCCGCGAATGCCGAACCGCGATTACGCGGGGGTTGACTGTATTTAACTTGCAATAACAAAAGATCTAGACGTGCTAGAGAGAAAAAAAGGATGGTACCATTGAAATCAGCGTGTAAAAGTTAACCAGAAACACCTAATTATACGTATGCGGAAAACAAAAGGTTGAAATTTGTTGCATAGCGTAATCTACGACGAATTCCGTAATGCATCGCGCGTATCTTTCCCTTTGCGATGTCTTCGAAAAGATTTCTTAAGAAAACCAACAGGAATTGTTCATGTGTAAATATAACATTATTATGTTTACTTTTCAGCAAAGGCAGCTGGGAAAGCTTTTTTTTCCCCTTTTTTCGGCGTGGGCGAGAGGTCCAGAAGCGAAAAACCTCTCCGCTGGTGGCTTAGCTCTCTGCCGGTACCAAGGCGACTTTCACTCCGCCCCAAATTCCTGCTATTATCCACCGAAAAAACCGATTTTTCGCGTGTTTGACTCCCTCCTCCCCGGACTAAGATTTCCATTGTCGTTTCTCGGTTAATGAATGCTTAGAATCGAAATGGTTTTTGTCGTATGCATGATACTGTAATAATAAAACGTACTGTTTGTTTCCTTTTAAATTTCAAAGTAGCCCCGTGTAATGGCGAGCTAACAACTGTAAACAACTTATCGCCGCGGGAAAATTTCGATCTTTGCTTCCGCGTCCCACCTTATTTCTCAAAAAAAAAATGAAGCAAATAAATGTCTGGGTGCAATAGAGAGACATTTAAACCTGAAGGATAAATCGTTAAAATAGGGAGAAAAAACCACAACGTCAGCGGATTTTCATCTTTAACTTATATTTTTAAGAAATGTATAAGTAATGGCAGATAAGTGACATTGAATACCTCAACAGGTACGTTAGATTCGCATCAAACAAATGCATTTAAACCGAAACTTTATATTATTACTAAATTTATTTATTTAGACGGAAACCCTGCCATTTTTTTGCTTTCAACCTTTTATAAAATTCTTAAAATTAGATACATCGTTATCTTATATCATCAGCATCGTATATGGAATCTGATACTTTTGGCAAAATCTGCCAAAAGACTCTCTTTGCGTAGTTTATACAGGACATTAAATACAAAAGAGAATATATGTCATTTAAAGGTTAACTAAAGGTAATTTTTTTGATTCCTTGTGAGATTAATTCCGGGGGTTCGTGAAAACCCTTCAGACGAACGCTTCACTTATAAATGTCGGCTGTAGCTCTTCCGTTTGGAAGTTTACCTGAAATATCTCCGTCCAAATAAATCCATGGCTGCAGTCTTCAAAGTAACTTCTTTTTTTTTAAAAAAAAAAATTTCAACTCGTTTGAAAATAAATATCTTACACAACTTGATTTAGCATATTGGAGTTGGACAAACCGTCTTTCACGCGGCGAAGTATCAGAGGGCAGACGACACATCAGCCGGTACCACCGGGGGTTCTTAACGAATGCCTCCAGCTAGACTTTATGTTGGTACGTCGATTTATCGCGCACAAAAATAAAAAAAAGCAAAACAAACCAGAAATTCTTTTTCTTTTTTGATGTTGTATTAAAATTTATAGAAGACGGCAGCGGCCTTAACAGGCTATTATTTGGCAAACTAAGGCCGCCCCCCACATCCGCAAAGCGTCGCCGTCTACCGGGATGCGCAGAGAGCATGCAAAATATTTACCAATACGGGATGGTTGGGGGTAGGAAATAACACGAACACACACCTGTTCTGTACGCATAACTTATAAACAAACACCTACAGGTATCGGATGACACGACTGACTTGGATGTTTTCTTCCTCTGATAGAAGCCGCATCTGTAAATGAAAGTTTCTGAGGTCCTTGTTTCCGAGTCGATTGTTGCATTTATCAGGAATGAAGTCGTATCCCACCGTCAGCGATTAGCAGACGGCCAACAAATTCCAGTTTATTTACCTGCGGGCCAACGCCGAAGTAAGAAAATAGCGACTGAAACAACAACAGCGGGAGCGAGAAGACCAGACCAAAAATATGAATTTCGTCGCGTGTAAATCTCTTATTTCGGATAATTATCCTGTTCCCAGATGGCGGACGTAACCGCATCCGTTGGAGCCGGAGCCAGCCTTCTGGGGTTTTGTTGTTGTTGTTGCTGATTTATTCCAGAACCAAACAAGAGCAAATGCGTAAACAGAACCTTACTGGAGAAGATCGTTCTCCGCCTAATGTCTGGAACAAATACAGCCTTGTTATGCACTACATACTCCCGCCGTGCCACTCGCGGTCTAAATCCATCCTGACGTCCTGGAAAAAGAAAAAAGGATCAGCCAATTTTCATTAGTGGTACGGACGGTAGCTCCATCTCTTCCTGCCCTCCCACCCTACGCCTCCTGCTAAAAAATCATCTTGAGAGAGGAAAAAAAAAAAAAAAAAGAAAGAAGCAAGAACAACAACCACAAAGATGGCTGGGAGACTCACGTGGCAGGGGGGGGGGGGAACAAGAGTGGGATTGGTCAGTAATTATAGCTCTTTATCGTTTATTGACGCGTTGGGTACCGAAGAATTCTGTGGAGGGAAAAGAGAAGAAAGCTGAATGGCCGCAAAGTGCATCGTCGCTTCCTTGTCGTCCGCATCTTCCGGTCGCAGCCTGCTTTCGAACGGTTTTGCTATTTTATGCCCTGCCTTAGAACTACCACATGTCACGATGAACCGAGGAATGGTTCTGGCTGAGAGCGGTGAAGCTGTCATAATTTGGTAATTCATGGCATTTTCTCCGTTCTATTAATATGGGTTCCGCGGAACCTGATAAATCCCCATTTTTTTTTTTTTTAATTGTTGCTTATAAATAACATTTCGCGTCGAAAATCCACACCTTGATAATTTTAACAATTGATTGAACGAACCTCTTCGCCGGAAGCCCGACCTCCAGGCACCTGCCATCCTTTATTAGGATAACTTCTCCGGGAACCGCCATCTACTTATGACGTGTCACACCCAGGCGGCGTCGGAATCTTCTCACCGCACTCGCGGAAAATCATTTTAAGCACCACGCGTTGACCTTGTTCATTAACAGCTTCTCCCTATTATCTAGGTGTGTGTGTGTGGGGGGGTCCCTCTAGAAGAATGAAGACAACAATAGACCTAATAATAATTTCTTTCTTTTAATTAAATGCACAACCCCATGTTGATTCCAAGTTATCGTATTGCTAGTGCTTTACTTTGTTTGACTCATCCCTGCGAATCTCCTAATGTTACCAGTTATTCTTTCTGAAAGTTGCAGCGTGATAGCGAAAATAACAAAGACCTGCAGCGAACTTTACTTCATTACATTTCAGAAATATATTTATATGCATGTAATTCTTTAAAGTATAATTATATCGGTTTCAGCGATAAAATTCCGACTCATACGTCGGAGGAGACCAACATCTCGCGTTTGCTAGCTGTTCTCCGGTGTACGAACGATTTGCGGCCCGCCATCTTGCACAGCTATGACGTCGCAACTGAAGATCGCGCAGCACAGTCGTGACGCACGAGAAATCTCGCGCGCGGCGCTAACAGGCAGGCAAACTGTGAACAAAGTGCAAGATCAGATGCAATGTGGTACTCTTACTATACAGTATACAGTGGCACACTGTAAACCACGTGATCTTACAACAGAAGGCATAGCCATACATTTGACACAAGCGAAATGTGAAAAATTAAAGGATAAATCACGCGGACATATTTTATCATTTTTTGTTTTTCGTAATATTTAAATACATTTTTTTTTTAAATATCAGGCGCAGAACGCCAGTATTTAAAGGGCTGTGAAATATCTCTTTATAACCAGCATTTCTCTAAATCGAGAAACGCATTTCTCTTTCTTATGGTTAAAATTATTTGCTTGTTAATTTGATCCAGACGAAATTAGTCTGACAGATTAAAACGATACCAGAGTTACATTTCTTCAGCCACATCGTCATCATCTGGTCATACTAATTAAAATTGCATCTCAGTTACTGCATCTTCTCGCTTAGCGAGATGGCTCATCGACCTTATCGTTCTTCGGTGACCCAACTGTACGACATCACGGATCCAGTTCTTTGCATCATCATTATTATTATTATTATTATTATTATTATATTATTATTATTATTATTATTATTATTATTATTATTATTATTATTATTATTATAAACAAAAAAAAAAAAACAATTGCAATGCTGTCTCAACTCCAAGATATTGTGGAGAAGGTAGATTAAGTGAAAATTATTGCACTACGCTTGCGGAGGACTTCAAAGTCTTCTGCATCATACATGGACGTTCACCAATAACAAGTCAAAAACTGTCCCTTTATCCTGCAATAATCGGCCGTCAGAACTTCCCGAAACCTTGTGGGGGGGGGGGAGTAAATAAAACTTATTATTATTTTTTTTAATGTGTTTAAAACAACCCTACACATTCGTTATGTCAGCTTTAAATGAGAGCCACGCGCAGTGTTACGTCAGATGGCGTAAACCGGCAAAGCTGGTGGATGGCAGACGTTAACTGATTGCATAGAGAAGGTCCGGAAACAGTGAATCGGGGGGGATATCTGTTTTACTTTTAAATGGATTCTTTATAAAATAAACTGTGCATCGGAAGTTGAGTTTCGGTATAAGAGAAAATAAATGCGATCCCAAGACTATTTAGTAACCGGTGATGAGTAACCCCGAATTTACGACATAATGTGGGCGTGTGTCTATATGAGCGCGTGCGCGTGAGTGCCGAAGGGAGAGTTCATTTTCTCTCGAAACTAGAAGAAAGCGAAAGAAACGCGCCCCGTCTGTTGACGATTCTTAGGAAAATGCCATCTAAACAATACAATAACCTTTAGCCGAAATGTCACCAATATCGTGTTGGCGCCCGGAAACCTGTTAATTATCTGCTGCACGCGAACTGGACAGGGGCGGGGGAGAAATCTGAAAGAACCGAGAGAGAGAGAAAGCGCGGAGTCTCACGAAGAATCATCCTCGTAAAAGAATGGGAAGAGATATTTTTTTCTACTTCTTAATCAAGGTCTCCACATTTGAGATTCCTTCGCATCTTTGTCCTTATAATAGCAATAATTAAATCCGTAATTTTATTTCCTTTTAAGTGTGGAAATAATTCCTTCTTTTTTCCCGAGTAGATGAACAGTTTTCTTTGCTGCCAAGTAATTTCTAAAGAAAAGATAATTCATATGCCCGCTGGTAATTCCCATAATTGTAGAACTTGATCAAAATGCGTAAACAGTTCTAAAGGAAACTTCGACATAAATAGACTTTCTCTGAAAACAGTTCAAGAATAAACCTCTCTTTTTTTCACATATAAAGACCTTGGACATCTTCCTGTTTGCGATAACTAATTGATTATATGAAGAATTTAATATTTTATGGGTTGGGAAACAATTATGGTTGAATTATATTTTAAACATTTTTGTTTAAGATGTATGCCGAGTGTTGCTGCATTTCTGTTGCCATGGTTTCGAGGTTGGTCGTTAGTCCAGTTGATTACGTAAGCAAAATTTATAACATTTTTTTGCATAATGCAAGAAGCAGAACACTAACAGTAGAATGTTTCTTTCAATAGAATAGCTGTATTTGAGATTATACTACTCTTTTCTAATTATATAAACCAGGAAGTCCTTAGCGACGATTACCGATAATCCAGGAATCCGTAATGTCTGATAGCTGCCTCAGGGCAAAATTCAAGGCGTTGATAATCTAAGCTGCTTTGCCGAGAAATAAGACAATGCCGCAACTCCGTTGTAATCCTGATTGGTGGTATAATTAGCGATAACCTCTTGATGGTGTAGAAGGCGGTACCTGGATGACCAGAATTAATCTACAATCATCGTGCAAATTACACTATTGTTAATAATTACTAGGAACGATAACTCACGGAAAAGCTGTTGTCGTTTCCCATCGTGAACGACGACGGCGCTGTCGACGGCATGGATTGCCCATAGTGGAGATTGGCTCGCGTTTCGCAATCCATCAACGGTCTCTACGAACGGCCGGCTGGTAAAGGAAAGGTTTTTCTCTTTTAAAATTTATTACAGAAGCAAAGAGAATGTTTATGCTAGTGTGATAAAGTCGACTTTGAACGAATGGTTTTAGCTTCCTACTGCCGACATCACCACCTTGGCCTCTTCCATCGAAGAGTATCGGCCAATAGACCTATTTTATCTGACTGCTGCGCGTGTCCTTGGACCGAACAGAAGCTAGATGTATCCGCTAAGAGCTTGGGCCAAAGCAGCATTCCGCCTTCTGCACAGCTTCATCTTTCACCGATAATCTACTCAGAGTACGGAATGAAGACGGTCGAAGCCTCGAAAAGCCGCGATTTGTGATCGTATCGAAATGTCTGCGCCTTTGCGGACGTAGTCGGGGACACGAATAAGTTAATCCATCGTGACGTGCCGATATAATGGCGACCACACGTGGCTGGAATACTGGCTCGTGAAAGAAATTACCGGTGCGCCAGTGCATGACATGACAGATGGCGCCGCGGAATTTTTTGTCTATTTTCTGAAGAATTGAGGCAGCGAGTTGTCTACCATACAAAAAAAAGAGCAAAGCGGAGCAATGTTAAGGTGATCCGGCATCGCTGGCTATGTTACAGTTTCAGTTTCCTTTAAACGCCTGAAGAGTAAACAGAACTATTCGAGACGGAATCCGAAACGTGTAGGCCTAGAAGACGACTGATGATGTCCCCGTTGAAGCTCTATTCCTCACGATATATTGATCTTGGAAGAAAAACGCTAAAATACTTTGAAAATTGCTTTCAATGGATGTATTTAATTTCGCAGAAAGTGACCTTCCATCGTACTCGCCTGAGGGTAATTTTTAAAAGCCGTAAAGATCGAGAAAGTAAGTTCGCGTTAAGGTGTCGGTCTTTACTTTGGTTCGCCACTTCCTACCTTTTACAGACTAAATGCCGTTGAACGGCAATTTCCCGACTTCTCTGCCCTTCTGTGTTATTTCTTGGCGACCGTCGCAATCCAGAATGCCGAATGCGCTGTATTATTTACTACTCAGATTTTTTTTTTTTTTTGACAGCTAATTTTCGGTAAACTGTCCTTTTACCAAACATTTCTTCGGGAAGTAGTGATGCACTTTTGAGGCGAGTCTAACCGATGGTATTTGAGCAACCACAGGTCGAAACAGTTCTGCGAAGAGCGAGTGAGCCGGCAATAGGGGATAATACATTTGAGCAGGAATTCGATCGGACGACGGTATCGTTCAGAAGCCTTATAAGAGGAAAGCAAGAAGTAATTAACTTCACTTCGAGCAGTTTTACTTTGAATACGCGAGAAGCGAACGGCGTTTACCCGACAAGTTTGAGTAGCGGTGAGCAGAGTTCTCCAAGCGAACTTTGAACACTCATCGTTATCAGACTGAGCCGAGTCTCATTAGAAACTAGAAAGATCAGCGTCAGGTTGAGCATAACTTCGCTAAAAAAAAAACAAAGGAACACACAGGAGTATCATTTGGATCGCGGTCTTACCGAAGATGGCTGAATGGCCTATCTGCGTCCAGAAACAAGTTCGTTGTCCAACTCCTTTCCTAGATATATTCTTTCTTATAATTTTGCCGAATGGATTTTGCTGTCTCGTTGTCACTGGTCTGTTGTTTCCACTGATAATTACTTTGCAATGCCAACAACAAAAAACAAAGCAGCAGCAGCAGCCCGACGCGAGAGAGACCTCGGGTGGACCGGACCGCTTGTCGGCTCGACGAACGTCTCTCAGTAACGCGGAGGACTGGACGGAGGACAGGCCATTTGTCTTTCCGGGATGCAATGCCATTGACAGAGCCTCGTTCGGAAGTCCAACTCGCTCAACAACAGCAGCAACAGCAGTCAGTTCTCTCCATCTCGTAAAAGGAACCACCCAGAACTATTATGGGAGGATGGTGCGAAACCTGTCCCCTAAGACTTCATTCTCTTTAAATCACGACAATTCGAAGTTCTTTGAAACGACGACACAATTGACTCAGAGATCTTCGTTTAAAAGATTTCTCTCGATTTTTAAGACCTAACCCCCCCCAAAAAAACCGAATATTTTTCATCCGTAGAAAGATTAGCGGAAACCGTCGTAGTTATGAAGGTCGGAAGAAATTTCCAAGTCTATTCCAAGCTAAATTATCGCACGCACGTCTTCCACGCGGTTTTCTTAAAATAGACATCCCGGTGTTCCATGTTCGCATGAAGGTAATGCCAGGTTATTATTTAAGTATTGAATCTCGTACTTAAAAAGGGAGATCAAAGAGAATTATGGTGGACTGTTTCCGGTGAAGTTTGAGGCATTAATCTCGCTGTCAAGTCATGTAGATGCATCGACGAATTAAACGGCAGATGTAAAGTAAGAAGATTAGGCGCCGGGCATAAAATGGCGTCAGGTCTGTTGGCTTAGAAACAAATCGTTGCGAAAAATATTTGAATTAAAAAAAAGGAAGCCTTTTTCCCTCATCAGAACTGCGTGCATAGAAAGGAGCCCGATAATCAATCGCATCGATATTAAATTCCCAGTCGTCGATGCGCGAGGTTAGATTGTCAGAGGGCCTTTTTGTTTACCGTTCCTTGGTAATTAAAGGGCAGATTAATCTATCTGTCGCTAGCTTTTCTTACCTGGGATTCTGCGTTGGTTTTTCTTTTTCTTTAACGATCGATTATCGATTTCGAGGAAACACAGACAGTGGAAATAACGAACGATCACGCCGCAACATCGGAACAAGCTCTTAATGGATTCTCTCTTGAAAATTAAAAAAAGACGCCAGCTTCTTCGTGAGGAGTGACAGGGTGATTTCCTAGCAGTGAAGCGTAAGAGACGGTAAATCTTGATACTTAAAGAAAAAAAAAATATTATTGAAGTTCATACAGAATCATATAAAATTAAAACCTGGCATCGGGGGAAATCGATATCGTTAAAACGAGAGAAATTACAGCGTCAGGGCGTCCATTACCTCAGAATTAGAACCGCTACTTTGTTCGGTCTTGACGTAAGAGGTGTCCGAACGGATTCTCAGTACCTTGGCCTTTAAGACCAAGCGGCGAAACGCTAAAGCAGACGGCTCTTTAAGGCAACTATCAGAATCCACGAGCTAAACCCCAGACAAAAACATTCCGATGGAGCTCATTTCGTCTATAGAGTTTATTCGAACGCACTTCCACTTATTCCCGGAAATGGTTTTCAGCTCTGGTCAGATCCGGGATTCTATTCCTAAAATGGAAGGACAACAACCTGTAGTGAGGGGATAATTCAGAGAACGCGGTCCATTAAGAGCATCGTTTCAAGCTGCTATCTTGATTGAAGTCCGAAGTGTATGTCTGCAAAACCTTGCTGACTTTTTCTCTTCTCGTGGGGCAGAATCATCCTAGAACATGGTGTGAACCGTCTTCATTAGCGCCGCTTGGACGGCCTTCTTAAGATCTTGCACCATTTGCCATCTCAGACCACTTTCCTTTCAGGATAATTCATTTTTTTGCCTCTCTAAACAATCCGGGTGACATTCCATGCCCGTTTTTGTCAGACATTACACATTTAAGTTCATTTGAAGAAACACTATCCTCCATTCCAGTCTTCAGCGATACGTTTTGAATCCGTCCAAGATCCGGGAGACGGCTGACTGGCTAAAGCTAATTGTGGAGGAAACGTCACGTGACGTACGCGGAACTTCCTGCCCACGGTACTTGTCAATGCTCCGGAGTATGCGCTGAAATGAACACCAGATAACCCCCGATCAGTAGTTAGAAACACTTCGATATTATAGAGAAGCTCCCTGCTATGATAATGTGAGGACACTCTGGAGAGATGGTGTAGTCTACGATATTCGTATATTCGATCACCGCTATATAACTGTCGCCATACTAAGCAGAGTCGTTTTCAAAAAAAAAAAAAATGTGATGACGGAACAATGGCGGGTCAGGTAAGGTGTGTATCCAAGGTAAGATAACTCGCATACCGTATCATCGCCTGCTTTGCTGTCTGTGGGTGTCACGTTCGTTGTGGCGCAGTGGGTAGTGAGTTCGCTCGTCAATCCTTGTATCGCAGGTTCCGAAACAGCTGTACAGTCCTCCTCTGGACGCTGACATTCACCTTGACTCCCAACCCGAAGAGGGATGGAGCTCCGCCAGATTGTAAAATGCCCTAGACACACCTCTCGAGGTGCCCCAACGACCTATGGATTATCGGACAACTGAAATGAAGGTGTGCCCAATTGCTTAGCAGGGAACATTCAGAATAGGACGGTTTTGAGAAATGGTGTGGGGAAATTTAATATAGGGATTTAAACAGATTTTGGCTTCATCATTGAACAGCTTAGTTCTGCCGGTTACTCATTCATTCATCCTTAGTTGAACTGGGGGGGGGAACTCGACCCTAACTGTCACATGGTGCAAGAAGATGAAGCAGCATTAAGTGTGTCAGAGGCGAACACCTGTGGGAGCAACTCAACATACACCCTGGAACCGAACTTCCAACTTCACTGCAGACTCTGTGGAAAGATCTGTCTCGGATTACCATGGATACCCGATATCTAGGGATGCTTGTAGGAGTTACTCGATGTAACTGGGGCTGATGCGAAATACTGAGAACAACGTATATACACATTAGTAAAAGTACTGATAAAAACAAGAGGAAAAATAGGTATGAAGAGAAAATAGAACGTGATAGAGTCTCATCTCAAGTGTAGAAATTAAATGCTCCACAGTACAGCCACGTGTTGATGCAGTGCACTGTGTCCGGTTGTCGTGCAGGCGGTCATAATGTTCCACGGTTGCAGAAGGACTATAACACGTATAGGCAGTGATATCATCGTAGTGTGGTGAATATTATGACTGCTGGTAGGGAAATATCATGACAAGTGTATAAAAGTTAAAGTCTTAGCCAGTGGTTACTCCCATACGGCAGATTGCAGCCGGACCTCATGTTTCAGAAGGAGCTGTATGCAAGACTCTGAGTGGGACACGTGAAACTGGTCCAGCTGAGGGTAGACGATCTCGAGGAAGAAAGCAAAACCTCTCCAACAGCGATGTTAAGCACCTGCGGCTATGTCCGGTACTCGATGGACGTTGCGTCAATAGAGATTTTTCAAAACCTGGCTGCAAGTCTGTATGCTAACGTTTTTTCAAGAACATTAAGATTAGACATAAGCCCGAAGTGGTCTCAATGAATGCGTGGCTGCAGAAAATCCTTTCCTGTGGAGAGGCAACCAAAAGGCCAGGCTGAAGTGGGCAGCAGAAACGAAGCAACGAGATGACCATGCCCGGAAGAGGGCGCTCTCTTTGCAGATGAATCCAAGTTTAAACTGTTTGGCAATAGTCTATGGAAGTTGAGAGCGGAATAACATTCAGTCCACAGCAGATACAGTGAGGCATAGTACAAGTGTGAAGCTGCATGCCAGCCGAGCGTGTCAGAGATTTGCATAAAATCGAGGATGGTGCAGGCATCGGGCCATTCACTCTGGAAAACATCTCGATCTGGAGTCCAACTTCCAGCATGGCAATGACCACCGCCAAGCTTGCAGCCAGTGTGGTGAAAAGATGTTCAGCGAGACTATATGGGGGTTATATGTCTACCGAGAAAGTCAAACGGATGCTAAACACCTTAGATGGACTGCGGAAGGTGCTACAGGGTATTTGGAACAGCCTTCCATGGTTATTCATCAATAACCCGTCTGGGAGCACGAAAACAAAGAGTCCTGCTCTATATGGAGTGATAGATCCACTCGCCAGACACTATTGCGCTGTGCACTGTATTAATTTTGTTTTTGTGTACATGTTTTGTAATAACGTATTAAACACATCTCTCAGTTGTGATTACTAATTATTTATTCATATCCTGTGTGTGAGTATCGCTAATTATTTCCAATACCGTACATTACAGGATAATGTTCAAACAGCTACATTATGGCAAGGATGCGTGTATTGTGTGGATATTTAGGCATCCTAAAGACACCATACTGGCCTACTAACATTCTAGAATATTAGGAATGAGTGAATAAGCGTGTATTTGTAATCAGACGTCATAAAAATTAAATGAAGTTTTTCAGAATCGCCTTTCTATTTCCAAATTCCAAAGTTCCGTGACCGGACATTAGAACCAACCCAGAGAATGTGGGGAGACACCGCTATGAGATATAGAGTTGAGAGCGATGCGGTAAGATTCTGCCACCTCTGTCTGTAGGCGCTAATTCTTTTCTGGATTTAATCGATTAACTTTACTCTCATAACAGGTGTTAATTAGGATTAACGAAGCATGTAGATATATTGGATTTATAGTATTTTAAAGACGAAGTTATAGGTAGCCGGATATCTAGTGGTAAACTACTGGACTATTGCATCTGGAGTTTTGAGTTTGTCTCTCGGGCGGGACAGGTACCCGGTTAACGCATAGTCTTCTTGGAGATTCGTTCTGGAAACTCAGTTTTCTTCCCCATCTGTTAAAAAAAGAAAGGGTTAAGTAGGCTTTACCTGGCGGATACGGTTGATGCTCCGCGTGTTATTTCTGACTGCAAAGTTAGCGACAGAATCGCCAATCTCACGTGGCTAATTTGCCTGGTCACTCAGGCTGACGCATCACCCTTCCAGCTCTCTGCTGTGGGGTGTCCGCTGGAAAGCCAGGACGGGGGTTTAGTCAGGAAACTACAGAAAGAAAACGAGACGCCATTTTGTTGATGTTTACACGTGACTTTGGTAATTAGCGTAAAAACGTCACTAAGAACAGTTTATGGGTTAGTTGTATCCCCCCCAACTCATCTTCAGAACTACACATTTAGACACGTCTAACTTGGCAGGTGTTTACAAGCACGGTATTTTTTATTCTCCTATAAACAAAATCAGAGAATCTGACGAAACGTCTTATTTTCGGACAAACTCGGACCTATGCTGACAGAAAGACGAAGATTTAATAGTGATAACTTTCCCAATGGGGTTTAAGCACTTTCCCATAATTGCTGCGAAAATATTGGTGAATTTTAAAAGATATTCGTTAGTCTCCGATCTCACCTTTACGAATCTAACTCTAATTTCGCGTCGCGAAAGGCGTAGTAGCCATTACTGTTCTGTAACTGGAATCCTTGGCATGCTATGGCGGTCAAGCTGGAGGGTAGCCATTTTTTTTCTCAAATTGAATTATCTGGCTATTTAATTGCTGCATCAGCTGAAGAGGTATTTCCACGTTCCAGATGTCTACCATTAGTCGACTTGTAAGCATTTTTACAAGCAGTCAGCTCGCATTGGTTCTAAACCGGTCGAGAAAACCCTTGGAATAAGTTATGATGGAAGAATGACAGCAGTTAAAACAGCGAATTATCCGCCCGGAGAGGAATAGTCCCAGATCTGCTGCGATCGCCAACCAACCAGTTTGTTCGAACGGACGGCAAAGGTGACTGATCGATTCAAACCCACTCTCTGAGGCTCCTGGCCATTCGCTGATCAGTGCAATAAATAGATGGTGGACTTGCATGGCCTCGAGTTTTGGCCATAAGTTTGAAGCCTTCTAATCAAATATAGATCCTGTAGATTCTGAGTTATTTTAAAAGCGTCACACTGTCTGTTATAGTTCGAGATGTGAATAAGCGTGCATTGGATTCTCGTCAGGTATGTTCTCTGCAAGATTCTGGAAACTATGCAGCTCATTATTCCAAATTCTTGGCCAAGATTGCCGTTTGCAGTCATTTTGCTCATAGCTCACATTTTACATTAAAATTACTTCTAGACATCATTAATAAAGGCGAACTTAGAGTCACACCCAGGTTTTATACGTTAGTCAGCTACGTCTACACCACAGAGTAGCGTATTGAGATAGGCGTGGACGCATAGATAAGGTACTCGTCGTTTTTAAATGCATAAATATGTTCGCCTATTGCTTCTTCTTTAGCAATGATTTCTTATTAAAATATCCGTACGTTAGTAAAATATAGGTTTCTTTTTTAAAAAAAACCCAGAGATCCAGTAAAAATAAATCTGGTAACATCTGAACTGCTGCAATCTGTGAGGCAAACACGAAACTAGAGGAAAGA